>JAQFVV010006862.1:0-288604 GCA_028023455.1 Epiperipatus broadwayi
GAAAAGATAAAGACTTATATACTGAAAGTTGTAATTTGTTTTTCATTTGTAAAAAATCAATATATGACTCTGTAACTTTTTAGACTCAATAAAGTTTTGCTTTGAAACATAATAATAATAATAATAATAATAATAATAATAATAATAATAATAATAATAATAATAATAATAATAATAATAATAATAATAATAATAATAATAATAATAATAATAATAATATGCTGTTTATTGTTATAGAAAAAAAACAGACTAGCCGCTTTAGAAAAGTAAACTCAACAGATATTGATGATTTAAATCTAGTAAATAGCGATATTACAGAACCCCCCCCTACCAACCTATGGAACGAAGAAGAATTACAGTTAATTAATACTAACTTTAACAACACTATTCCTAAAAAACTTTTTAATACATTCAAAAAATTCTTTTCAATAAAATCAATAGTTCTAGCGGTTACAGACAAAAACTTAACGCTCTATAAATTTCGAGAGAATTATTATATGATGAGTTAACAAAAAAAAATTTGTGGGATAGTATCGCAAATATTGGAGAACATCCCAACAATAGATACATAGCTATAGAATTTTATGATGAACACCAAAAAACAAGATTTCAAACTCTGGTTAAAACACTTCAAAACTACGCCCTAATAATAGTAGATCCAAGTTTACAAAATTATATCACAGGTATTATCAAAAACACGTATTTCGGGTACAGCATACAAGACTTTAATAATCTAATTCAACCTTATGGCAAAGCAATATATATAAAGCAAATTTTTCTAAATGATACACCTATACCGATTGGTAGCAATAGCTTTAATTTTAAAGTAAAATTAAACGATAATATTGACCCAGAAAACATACCCACTCAAATAATAGATCAAGATGCAGTATTAACTCTTTATATAAGGGGACTAAGACCACAATGTTTTGCATGCAAGGATCGAGGACACTTAGCAATCAACTGTAATGCAAAACAGGCCAACAAAAATAATAATAATGAAATTCAACTTGAAGAAACAAAAACATCAAACCAACTAGATAAAACTACAAATAAACTTGAAATAACTAATAAAAATGATACTAATGAAAATTATAATAGCACCGATATGCTTTTAGACATATCAATTAAAAAAAATAAAAGCAAAAATCAAATACCAGATAAACAAGTGACAACAAATAATATGTGTATAAATAATGAAAAAATAGCCCTAACAAAACTTGCAATCAGAAATAATACATCTCAAGAAATAATGGAAGATCTCAGCACAAATTCATCACTAAGTACACCAACTAATCAAGAGCAGAAAAGAAGACCACCTGGAAGACCACCAAAAAAAAAACAAAAGGGTCAAAAAAGTCAAAACAGAACAATATGACAATTCTAGATACTCACAGCTAGATGACACAAGCAGCACATCAGATGAGGATTTAGAACTACATTATCAAGATGCCCAAGATCAACCACAAATAGCTACCCAAATAACTAACACACAACCACGAACAATACTTAAACATAATGAAATTAAAAATTGCAGCAATTAATGTAAGAGGCCTGAACTCAACTACAAAAATTCATAAACTTAAACAATGGATCAGAAATACACAACCACACATACTTGGATTACTGGAAACAAAAATCTACACTGGATCAAAAACAGAACCAGCTAAATATCTAAGTAAAGAAGGATTTTGTGCCTGCTCAAGAGATTCATCATCTCCCTCAGCAGGTACTGCTATCCTAATTACCCCAAAATGTTTTTCCACTACATTTAAAATAATATATATTGATTCTAATATGCTTATTACAACTTTTCAACATAAAATTATAATTATTAATATTTATCTACATGCCAATACAACACAACAGAATCAATACCATACTAGCAAACATCAATTCCATGCTAGCAAACACAGCAAATCCAACAATATTAATAGGTGATTTTAACACAACATACAAAGAATTCACAGAACGATGGATTCATAAAATATCCATACCACTCATGAATGCACAAGGATTCCTACCAGAAAATGCAATTTCCTTTCACAATGGCCGATTCTCTTCACTAATTGATTTATGTTTCTACTCACCAATGCTTCACCATCTAGTAACAATAAAACTTACGCCATCAGCTTTCTCAGATCACTCAGCACAGACAATAACAATTAACTTCAATGATATCCAACCATCAACCCTTCCATTCACAAGAACAATTAGAGTTCTATTACCAGTAAACACACCTGAATTTATTTTTTCTGAAACCTACATCATGATAAACAAGCTTAAAAATATAAAACTCAATCCTATACAACAATATATAGCATTTATAAACATTATTTCATTTAATATCAATCATATAGTAATGAAGCAACCACCACCATCAAAAGTATTGGCACTAGCAGATGAAATTCACAAACGATTAACCATGATTAACCCTTCAAAGCAAACACAAAAATACATATTCAAACTTACACATGCATACAATAATGCATGTGACACCCTTAAAAGCTACCTCAAAATTAAAAAAAAGCAAACTATGTCTTACAAAACCACACACTTGGACAAGGGAATACATTAGATGGGCACTTGGAAGGCCACAAACTGTCAAGGTGCCAATGGCAATACACACAAATCAAGGAACATTTGCAGGTCACAATATGATTTTGCCCATATACCAATATTTCAAGCAAAAACTTCAAACAAGACAACTTCAAACATTTAAACCAGATTTATTTGGCCCAACAGAAACAAAAGCACCTTTTACCACAAATGTCTTTATAAAAAAAATAGACAGTATCCCAAATGCATGCCACCCAGGTAGCCCCGAATTCCAGCTTTTGTCTTAAAACACATGAGTCAATTCACTGCAAAATATTTATGCAATTTAGCAAACTATTTAACACAAAAATACAGTACATGGAAGGAGTGTACCCAATTGCAATTGTTCCTTTCAACAAAACAAAACACATTACTCCCTCACTAGCTAATATACGACCTATATCCATGGGGCCATTACCGATTAAAATCATAGAAAAAATCATAAAGCAAGAAATTGAGCCACACATAACAATGCTTATTTCAAAATACCAATTTGCAAAAAAAAATTCATCAACAATACAAGCAGCTCTATTCTTTAAAACAATCCTAGCATCAATAAGAAAACAAAAAAAATATGGCCCCATAGCTGTACAATTAGATATTGAGGCAGCATTTGATTCAATAGATATACCTATACTTCTAGAAATGCTCAATAACACTGATATACCCAAAACTCATCTATATCTAATAGCAAACTTACTTCTAAATCGTGAAATCCATATAACCATCAATGGAAGAAACTCCCCATCATTTACTCCTACACAATCAATATCTCAAGGATCACCTCTCAGCTCATTACTATTCATACTATACATTAACCCTCTCATTCAAAAAATAGAACAATCTTTTACTGGAATACAGATACCAGGCACTACAGAACATATACCATGCTTAGCATATATGGATGATGTTACTGTTTTCCTATCATCAAAAAAACAACTTGCCCAGCTACAAAATATTCTTGAAGACTATACTAAGCAATATAAATTGAAATTCAATCCCACAAAAACATCAGCATGGTCACTATTTACAGGAAAGCTGTGCACAAACACATACCAATCAAAACCAACTTCTTTTCTTGGTTTTCCTTTCCATATGGGACTTACAGGAATGAGATGCCACATACAAAATAAACTAAAGGAGGAGGCCAAACAAATAGTAAACTCATTATCAAAAACATATTTATCCATATATTCCAAAGTACAGCTGATAAACCAGCTCATCATAACAAAAATAGTTTATTATTTACCGATTATATCTTTCTCAAAAGTTTTTAAATCAAAAATAAAAACCATCTGCAATCAACTACTATGGTCCAAAAAAACAGTAGCAATTTCAATAAGAAGGCTCAATCAACCACTCATTAAAAATGGACTAGGCTTACACAATATTAACATATTTCACATCCAAAAACAAAGGAATCTCATAATTACCACTTTACAGCAATTCACAAAACTAAAACACCTTGTGCAAATCATCCCAACTGATCGTCCACCTCCAAATCAATCATACATATCAACAATTATTTATGAATTTAAAACTACGGCAAACATACCTGAACAATATACACACAAATATTCATATTGGAATATCTATGATCTCACAAATGAAATAAATAACAATAATGATGTAGGACCAATGTTAGGGATAAACAACAAAAGATTACTAAAAGAATTTAAAAAATGGGCTCTGGAACCAAAATTTTTTGACTTTATTTTGAAATTAAATCTTGTTGCCATGCCCACAACCTATTTTCTGCATCACAAGAGAATGTACTTCAAAATAGATCCTTTTTGCAGACTGTGCCATCGATCAGAAGAAACCTTACAACACATGCTATACCAATGTACAGCACTCGAACACATAAGAAAAATAATTTTTGACACCTACAGAAAACCTAACACATCAATTGAAAATATAATTGCTGCATACAAAACAAAATCAATACCAAACATTAGAGCAGCTACTTTTATTCTATATGCTTTTTGGTGTACAAGGTGCACTTTTATAATAGGAAATAACACCAGGCGGCATCCAGCTACCTTTCGCAACAAATTAACACAAATAAGGAATCGAGATAAAATCGTAACAAACCCCCACTTATATGCTGCAACATGGTCACTACTAAAAGAACAATCAATGCTATAACACAACACTAAGTATCTGACAAAAAATACTAGAGAAAAACTTTTTCAATAGCTTCTCAGATTTTTAATTATATGCATACAAGCTATAAACAGCAAAAAGATCAAAAAAGCAACTTATACATCAACTATTATGATTTTTTAAGGACTCTACACAAGTCACAAAAGTTCAAACAACTCAAGAAGCCATAAATTGAACTATATCATTCAAATATTCATTTTTTATGTAACAGAATAAATCAATGTATATACCAAAATTATGTAAACCATTTTTAATGTAACCTTTTATAGAATCAATAAAATGCCTTTTTGAAAGATAATAATAATAATAATAATAATAATAATAATGATGATGATGATGATGATGATGATGATGATGATGATGATGATGATGATGATGATGATGATGATGATGATGATGATGATGATGATGATGATGATGATGATGATGATGATGATGATGATGATGATGATGATGATGATGATGATGATGATGATGATGATGATGATGATGATGATGATGATGATGATGACGACGACGACGACGACGACGACTCTTAAAACTATCTTAATGCAGAATTCTTAACAATATTATTTTCCTGTTTCAAATCACTCCTATCTAATTTACTAATAAAAATCGGTATTTTATAATTATGGACTATCATTCTGTGAAATTATTTTACTTCATTTATCATATATTATCCAAATATATTTGCTGTAAATATTGACAATTTACTAGTTGAAGTATTTTTCATATGATCTCTTAAAATGTAACTTAATGCCAAACAAATCATAAAATAGTTTAAATTTAATCTCTAAATCTCTTGAATTTCTTTCCAATGAATACAAATTTCTTAGGTTGTAAATGCAGTTTCTAAACAAGCTTCAACTCAGTTTAGTAAATAGCACAAGTATATTTCAGTCTACCATAATTATATTCATATCAAATTCTTTAAGATTTAAAGTTGTATCATTTTAGAAGGTCCTATCTGTGGATTTTCTTAACCAAAAAAAAATGTTATCAAGACATTCTTATAAATTAAATATCTAGGACATTAAGATGGATGCAATGTCATAATATTAAGATTATTAAATATATTAACTGTATTACCATGTTCTTCAGCCATGAATTTCTAAAAAATAAATCTCCATTAAGAAAGACACAGCATGATTACACACAGAATATTCATGTTTCATTCAATTATCCTTTAATAATTACAATTATACAAATGATTTATTATTTAATTTTTATCTTATATGAATAAAATAATTACCTTGCAGATGAAATAATAGATGCAATTCTTGGAGAAACCACAGTAATTGGTTGATTCAAATATTCACAAGATTTCTCAATGTTAGAATTCAAAACAATTAAATTGCACACTTCTAAATAATATGAATCTAAAAAATTAAATGTTTTTAAAAAAAATGAAGATGATTCATTAAAGAAAATTAAATATATATATATCATGAATTGTAAATAAATAAATATTAGCAGCAAGAGTAAGATTTATAATTTTTATAAACTTATACTAATTTAAAATATATTGTATTGAAAAATATAAAAGAATAGTCATTTGTATAAAACTTAATGACACAACTGATCACAACTCAGACGTAATCATTTAATTTGTTTTTAATTTTGAAATATAGTTTCCATTTATGGATTGTTCATTCAATTCCACTAATTTAAGTAATAAAAAACACTGACCAACAAATATTCTCTTAATCTCTATACTAGCTACCCTTTTAATTGTCTCATTGCAGGTAAAGGTCTCTCCAAGTCATTTTACACCTCTCCTACATCCACCCACTCCCAAACAAAGAGTATCAGTGGGAAAAAAGACAATTCTCATTCATGTGGCTTGCCAATGTAAGCCATTAAGGATTTTAATATTTTTGCATCTTTAAAAAAATTAGATACTCATTTACTGGTCAATATTAGATAGCTACATGAGTTTCCTATAATATAGCTACACCAAAGAAAAAAATCCTGAGCATGTTTGGAAAGTATAAATATTTCCAAGTTTCATCTGGCCTGGATTCAAGCTCCCGGTCAGTATACAAAAGAATTCATTAACCATTGCACCATAAGAATCTTAACAACATAATAAATCTTAATGCAAATAAAATTAAGTATCTGTAATCAAATGCATTATTATTTCAAGTAATAAGTTAATTTTATTTAAAACCAATATACACATAGTTTTAAAAATGTTATATAAAGAGCTCGCAAATAAGCTCTTAACAAGCTTTGCAGAATATCCCTAACCCCAGACCAGTTTCTGCTACTGGCTTCCTCAGTGTGATGCTGGGATATTCAAGCACTAGATTAAAAATACCAAGACAAGCCAAGAACTTTATCTAATGGATAACTATTAAGTAGAAAATCTGAAATTTTTAGACATCCATGTCTTACATCCAGCTATCTAACTTAAATACCATACGGGACTGAACTAAGTTCAGCTACACCATACATCAGTCCCATATGGATATTTAAGTTAGATAGCTTGATTGGAAGACATGGATGTCAGAAAATTTCAGATTTTCTACTTAATAGTTATCCATTAGATAAAGTGGTGGGTTTGTCCTGGTATTTTTAAACTAATGCTTGAATATCCTAGCACCGCACTGAGGAAGCCAGTAGCAGAAACCGGTCTGGGGTTAGGGATATTCTGCAAAACTTGTTAAGAGCTCATTTGCGAGCTCTTTATATAGCATTTGTAATACAAGCTTGTTTAAATTAGGTCATGTGACAACTGACTTTATTTCTTTGTAATATATAGTTTTTGTGTAATTCTAAGGCAGTATATAATTTTCTTATACTGAATATTTCTTATTTATGTAAATAAGGAATTTGAACTCAAGATTTTTCAGTCTATTCATTCTCCACTCTTTCTCAAGCAACCGAGACACATGACCACACACATGTGAAAAAAATACATGATTCCCAATATATATACTTTGTGCAGAACTAGCACTCATCAATTGAACCAGATCATAATCTCTCACACATATATACAATCAATGCTCAATTCATATTCAAGCCTATCCTTTAAAGTTTGAGGAATGACTATCTTAATATAAACCAAGCACTGATTGTATAAATGTGTGGATGATTATGATCTGTCCCAACTGATGAGTGCTAGTTCTGCACAAAATACATATATTGGGGATCATATCTTTTTTGCATGTGTGTGATCATGTGTATGGGACAGAATGGAGAATGAATAGACTGAAAAATCCTGAGTTCAAATCCCTCTATTTATATATAGTTTTATATATTTGCATTTATAAAATTATATATGAAAATTAATATTAGAATAAATTACACATTGTGACTTTTTATTCATAAATATACCAAAAAAAATGATCAAATTTCAAATCAAAACTTGTTCATAATGTTATCTTTGCAACGTAATATATTAAAAATAATAATTCAATAAAAAATTATTAATGAGATAACTTTTATAATAATATATTTATTTATTTTTTAATTTTGTCACCCAGATTTCGCCCCAATACGGAGCTTTATCAAGATGTAAATACATTTAAAGTTACATTACAATTCTTTCTTTTCTACAGCAACTCCACCTGCAGGCTTCATTTTACATTACAATATCAAAGAAAAAACAAATCTATTTCCTATTTATCGCATAGATAAATAATTATACATAATATTTATTGTTACATTTTCATTTACCATTGTCAAACTTCTTCCACTCACAACTTTGACGCCATCCATTTCAGATAAACACACTAATGATTATTACTAATCATTTTCGAAACTAGAGATTATCTCTAGCACAGATATAAACTTTAAACCTCAGTTAAAGATTAATATATCTGTTTTTTTTAATTAAATTTACACACACGGAGTTATTCACCTTTCTCTGTCCCATATGTAATATCTTTATAGATATAATAAACATCTCCATATTTCCCCCTTCTTTTTAAATACATATAAATAAAGATATAATAAAAGACAAATGACCCCCAAGATTGCATATAATAAAGATGTATATGAGAGATTGTGACCTGGGCCAACTGATGAGTGATGGTTCAGCACAAAATGCAACTTGGGGGTCATTTGTCTTTTATTATATCTTTATTTATATGTATTTAAAAAGAAGAGGGAAGTATGGATTTGTTTATTATATCTATAAACATAATATTTACAAGCAAACATGATCCAAATCATAATCATACATTTATTATACAATCACACATTTATAACTAATATCATTCATAAATTTCCCAATCTTTCTCTCCTTACATACTTATATAACTATGTTTAATATTTTAAACCCAACATAATTAGAATGATAATTATCTATTCAAATATATATACATAATTTACTTATAATTATACGCAACTTAAATTGAATCTTCCAGCTATCTAACAATACCCATTTATATACATTTTTTGAATACTGGGCATAGAATGAGTTGTGAAAAAAACATTCAGGTGATTATGTATGTAAACAAGTATAATGAGAGGATATGTTATGAAACTTTGTATATACAGGACATTTTGAAAAATATATGAATACAATTAAAGGTCCTGTAAAGTTGGCTGGAAAATGGGTGTTGTTAGATAGCTGGAAGATATAATTCAAGTTGGGTATAATTATAAGTAAATTATGTGTATATATTTATATAGATGATTATCATTCTAATAATGTTGGGTTTAAATGATTAAATATAGTTATATAGGGATGTAAGGAGAGAAAGATTGGGAATTTATGAATGATATTAATGCATAAATGTGTGGGGGTATAATGTAAATATATGATTATGATTTAGATCACGTTTGTGTGTAAATATTATGTATAATTATTTATGTATGTAACGAATAGGAAATAGAAGATTTGTTTTATCTTTGATATTGTAATGTAAAATGAAGCATGTAGGTCGAGTTGCTGTAGAAAAGAAATAATTGTAATGTAACTTTAAGTGTATTTACATTTTGATAAGGCTCCAGTATGGGGCGAAATCCGGGTTAGTGAAATTAAATATATTATTATAAAACTTATTATTTTTAATATATAGAAATTAATATATATATACATGGCTGCAGAAAGGAGTTTGCTATTAACTGAAAGGAGACCCTTTGATTCCTCTTAGATGCCTTAAAAGAACCAAGCAGGGCAAATTCCTAATGTCCACTCCATACGTTCTTGTTGTTGTAACTGTTATTACTGTGTGATTATTCATATAGTATACGAACATGGATGGGCTCTGCTCACCAATACGCATTAGCCAGCGTGGTGAATAGATTGGCTTTTTATCTCTGAGTTTACGATCAAAAAACACCAGGGTCTTTCTTCTCAGTACCTGATAAGGCAGAATTAATATTTGTGTAAATAATAAATATTTTTTCAATACATATATACAATTAAGACAGACAAAACTAAAGCATGTCCCTTATTCCCAGGAGGTTGTAAAGTCACCAACCAAGACAGCGGTTGGTGGCCGAAGGCGAGTATGCTAAGAATCCCCTGATTGCGGAACCAGGCTGCCATTTGATGACAACTTTTTATTTAGGTACTTACAACTGCAGATCACTTTCAAGTGAAGGAAGATTGCAAGAATTAGAAGAAGAACTGTCTTATATTAAACGGGACATTATTGGACTTTGTGAAGTTAGAGGAAAAGGTGAAGAGACAATTGATTTAAAAAGTGGACGTATACTCTTATTATAAAGGAACAAATATTGAAAAGACAAGTGGAGTAGGATTCATTATAAATAAAAAGTGGAAAAACAATATTGTGGAGATTGATGGTGTATCAGACAGAGTGGCAAGATTAGTTATACAACTTAATAGCAGATACCAAATGCAGATAATTCAGGTTTATGCCCCAACAAGTTATCATAGTGATGAAGTGGTAGAAGATTGTTATATGGATGTACAAAAAGCTTTTGATCAGAGTAAACAACATTTTAAAATTGTTATGGGAGAGTTTAATGCTAGAATTGGTAAACAAATAAAAGATGAAAGCGCTGTAGGTAATTTTGGTTATGGTAATAGAAATGAGAGAGGACATAGACTTGTGAAGTTTGCAGAAAAAGAAAAACTTTATATTATGAATTCTTTTATTGAGAAAAATGTTAAAAGGAAATGGACATGGAAGCATACAAATGAAGGTACAGTAGAATTGTATTATATTTTGACTAATAGGAAATACTTATTTCAAGATTGTAATGTTCTTAATAAATTTAACACAGGAAGTGAACATCGATTAATAAGGTGCAAGATACGTGTTAATGTAAAACTAGAGAGACAAAAATTATTAAGAAAAACAATATTTACAGTTGACATTCCTAATTTTCAGAAACATTCTAATGAATTTAAATTAGAACTTACAAATCGGTTTCAAATATTAATAGATTTTGAACATGATTCAGATTTGAATAAAATAAATATGAAAATAACTGATACATTTTAAAAACTGCAACAAAGATAGCTGGTAGAAAAAAGCAGCAATTGATCAATAAAATTTCTACTGAGACTAGAGAATTTATGAAGAAACGAAGGAATATGAAGATATACAAAAATGCATTAAAAAGAATTGAATATCTCAAATTTTGTAAAATGGTGCAGAAAAGAGTTGAAAATGATATAAGAAAGTATAACTGTGAACTAGCAAGGAAAACTGTAGAAGAAAATAAAAGTCTCAAGAATGTAAAACAACATTTTGGTATTGGTAGGAAATTTATATCTGCAATAAGAAAAAAAGACGGAATTATTACTAAAAAGAGAGATGACATCATGAAATTGGTAGAAGATTTTTATCAAGAATTATATAGTAATAAAGAACAAGTACCTCCTATATCTATTACATCTTCTGAATTGCCCAGAATTTTAAATGAAGAAGTGAGACATGCAATTAAATGTATGAAGGAAAGGCTCCAGGTAATGATGGAATTATAATTGATATATTAAAAGAAGCAGGTGAAGAAATGGAAAAATTTTTAGCAAAGTTATATAGCAAATGCCTAAATGATAAAGATGTACCGGAAGATTGGAAGAATGCAGTAATAATATTAATATTTAAAAAAGGTGATAAAGAAGATATTAGAAATTACAGACCTATCAGCCTTTTATCAGTTTTATATAAAAATTTTACCAAGATAATTACAACTCGACTACAGAGAACATTGGATTTCCACCAACCAAGAGAACAAGCTGGATTTAAAAGAGGTTTTAGTACAGTAGATCATATCCAGGTATTGAGAGAAGTTATAGAAAGAACAAATGAATATGAGCTATCATTATGTTTTGGATTTGTAGATTATGAAAAGGCATTTGATTCTATAAACATTTCTTCAGTGATTAAAGCATTGGATCATCAAGGTATAGATCCAGGATATTGTCATATTTTAAACAATATTTATAAAAATGCAACAGCAACAATTAGATTACATAATGATACTGGGAAAGTCAACAGTGAGAAAGGTGTAAGACAAGGTGACTCCATATCTCCAAAACTTTTTACAGCAGTGCTGCAAGAAGTATTTTGTGGATTAAAATGGGAAACTAAAGGAGTGAAAGTAAATGGAGATTATTTAAGTCATTTAGATTTTGCAGATGATGTAGTCGTTTTGCAAATAATGCTTCAGAGCTGCAGGAAATGTTGCAGGAGTTATCAGATGAAAGTAGGACTAAAGATAAATGTTAAAAAGACTAAAGTAATGTTTAATCGATTTGCTCAAAATATGAAAATAAAGATTGATTATGATGAATTAGAAGAAGTTAACAGTTACAAATACCTTGGTCAGGTTATTAATGCAGAATGAAACATAATGGAGGAAATTAATCATAGAACTAAACTTGTTTGGAGTGCTTTTGGTAGAAATAACTTGATACTAAAAGGAAATATGCCTATGTGTTTGAAAAGGAAGGTTTTTAACAAATGTGTTTTACCAGTTCTTACTTATGGATCTGAGACTTGGACACTTAATAGAAGAGCAACACAGAGACTTCAGACTACTCAAAGAAGTATGGAGAGATGTATGTTGGGAGTAACAAGAAGAGATCGAAAATGCAATGTATGGGTAAGAGAACAAACAGGTGTTACTGACCTCATTGAAAAAATTAAAAGATTGAAGTGGAGTTGGGCTGGACATATTGTGAGAAGAGATGATAATAGATGGACAATTGAAATTTTAAACGGGATTCCAAGAGGTTGTAAAAGACCCAGAAAGAGACCACATGTGAAATGGATGGATGAAATAAGAACGTGTGCAGGAGTGATGTGGAGAAGAGAAGCTAAAGATTGGAGAAGATGGATTAAACTTGGAGAGACCTTCATCCTGCAATGGATTGACAATTGTTGATAATTATGATGATGATGATGATAATGATGATATATATATATATATATACACATAACAATGACAACAATAATATTATTTAATCCCTATAAAAAATGATATTACATTTATATTAAATATTATTGCCCTAAAAAAAATTTAAAAAAATTAAAAAAACTACACATTTTTAAAGACCATTTAATAATTGATTGATGATTAAGATAATCTCATTTTTGAAACATTTGAAGAAGTTTATATATGGTTATTTTACCCAAGCATTTTTATTATATAATTACCAGTATAAACATTGAAAATTCTACATCTCTATTAATGTTTCCATTTTAAATAAGTCATAGGCCATTTTCTCTTCTCTTCATTTATCTATTTTCAAATTTCATTTATTTACTTACTTCAAGAATTTCAAAATATTTTTTTCTTAATTTAAATACATTATTGTACATGATGAAACAAAAAAAAAAAAATTATATAACTATGTTGTTGAGATAGTGCACATATTACAATGTGTTGTTGCTATATTTAATAAATTAAAATATATATTTCTTCATAGTGGTAAACTATTTCAACTAAATTAATTGAATATGGTATGAAAATGAAATATAGTTCCCTACTCATGTTGAAAAAGACAGAAAAAATTTCACTTAAAAATACGTCACAATATTCTGAAAATATGATGGCAAAATCAATACAATCCGCATGTTATTTAGCTTACTGAATATAATGATATTCAGTCTATTATTGTAATGCATATCTTTGTGGGGTTGGGTAAATAAATAAATAAATATTAAAAAGACTTTTTAAAAATTATTTTATGTTAAATCTTGGGGAAGATTTTATAGAGTAGCCAAGCACTGTTTACATTATAAGCATTATCGCAAAGACAGTCTAAATAGGTACAATTTGGATTGCTTTAACTGCTAAAACTTTGAGAAAAAAATTTTTGCTGCAATAGACAATGCTATAAAATATCATTGAATAAATTTAAAAAAAAAACAGTATATGAATTATGTTGATAAATTTGTGTTTTATGAATGGATTATATAGTCATCTCAAAAATCATCTGTAATTTTTTGTTTACTTGTTTTTGTCTCTCTTTCTTCCTTTTTATTTTCATATGTAGCTAGAATGCCATATTTATTTACAAAAGACTTCTAATGATAATGACATGCATTCAAAAGATGTATGCAATTAAATACTCATACTTAAAATCTATAAGTCTATATACTTTATATTTTTCAAGTGAGTTCTGTTTCGGTTTAGAGTTTACATTTTAAATAAATTATTCATACAGAGCATTTTTCAATATGACACTATATACATATTAAATTGAAAATTTTCATAGATAAAAAATGTGAATTTATATTTTTAGTTCATCCATAACTTATATATACTCATTGTTAAGCATACTACTTAATATTAATTAAAAATAGATATAATAAAATGGTTTGTTACTCAGTAGTCTTACAGCATTCTAGCATCAGAAATGACAAAGATGAGCTGCAATCTACAGATCTTTAACTCTACTGCTAACTAAACCATGAAAAAAATAATCATCTAACAAAAATTTCAATCCAGAAATTTATTCTAAAACACCATTCATGTTTAAAAAATAATACTTCTGCTAGTGACTTATTTCTTTTTGTTCCTTTTACTCCTCATAAAAACACCATAAAAAATATAAAAATTGACTTATAGTATATCTGAATCACATCAATGTCCAGCTTATTTATTACATCAATGTCCAGCTTATTTATTCACTGTGCTCCAATTTAAATCTATCTTTTCATTATTTAATTAAAGAAAAACTTAATACTATTAAGAAATAATCCATAATACTATTAATATTTTGATAAAGTTCATTTTTAAAACAGTTACTTATTTTGATTGCAAATTATTTTATTATTTATTTATTATAATTGTCTTTAAAACGCACATAATTTTTTTTTTCTAGTTTTAAAAGGGTTGACTATATATACTTTTGTATATATATATTCTTCCATAGCATAACTTGTGGGTAAACACCTGTAGAGGTCCCTACTATTGCATTTTACACGCATATTCTCGAGGTTACAGCCTCAGTAAATATTAATTGTGGTATTAGATAAATTATAATAATAATAAAACTTTCTATTAGTAATTTAAAACTATAGTCAAAGAGAGCTATAACTATAAAAAAAAATTAGGTATGAGTTATTCACTCAGATAATTAGTAATTGCTAGGATAACATTCAAGGATTAGCTAAGACCAAACAGATTTTTTTTATTTTCATACAGTTAGAATATAATCAGGCTTATCTACTAAGTTTGTCATTTTATTATTATGTTAAACGTTATAAACTATTTAAACATTCACACCTACCACAAAAATAAATTGGAGTGACAATTTATATTCTATATTTCACTTATACATTGTAAACAAGTATTATTTTAAAATAATTTATGAATCCAAAACAAACTGTTTCCATGCTTCTTAACAATCAATAAAAATTGAAGATATTGAGAAATTCATTAAATAGTTAAATATTTTATTCTAGTATTTAAGCTCAACCATTTTATTTGTATTATTATTATTTTATTATTCATAATAATGTTATTCAATTATTTATCAATAAACATAATTTTATCAATATTCTTTATAAATGACTATATAAATTTTATGATTTTCACTTTCTTGAAAAAAATCACTTTGGAGTTTGCATGAAATCTGAGTCTTCGCTATGATTCGAAAATCTTAGCCCTTATTGCACTTGTGCAAGGCTTCTCTTGTTAAGAAGATTTTGTAAAAGCTATTGATGTATTCCTCAGAGCATCTCACTGGTGAATTTAAATCATGTATGATAGCATTAATCCCTCAAATAAAGTCAAAAAGATATTCACTAATAGAACTTTTCCAAAACTAATAATTATTCACAATGATTCTGTGAGAAGCATCATCTAGTGATTGGTTTAAAATGAAACTTAACACAGAAATTCGATGTGTTTGAAATATAAAGACAAGACACGTATGAAAAACAGATTTTTTTAAAAACTGATAATCTTTGTAAAGAATTTCTTGTTGCAGACTTAAAAAAATGAATTATTTTCTTCTGTTCTAACCCAAATAAGACTTTCACTAAAAGATTTTCAGTTCTAGAAAACCAAAGTTTTTGCTAGTTAAATGTTCTAACAGTAGCTCAAAAGAGGTGTATATATATATATATAAGATTTCATAAGCAAATCATTGATAATTGTTAGAGCCTTTTACAATCTTTGTTAACAAAAATAATCAATTATTGATTTCTGATGCACATAAAATGGAATTCAGTGCATAGCTGTTTGTACTTGAACCTATTACTTACATCTTTCTTAAACTAACAAGAGATTGGTATTAAAATCTTTGTAAGCATTTTCACATTTTGAAAAAACTGTAAGAACACAACTCTCCCCTAAATTATTTCACTTTAGCTGAAAGCTTGATTGATGGAATGACTTTCTTGAACTGTATTGCTTTTAGGCTAGGCTATCAACTTGATTTGTAAATTTTGTCTATTGATTTACATCTGCTAACTTTCATATTATGGACAGTGATTTCTAAAAATAATAAATATATATATGTACACATACAAAAGACAAAAAATAGAATGTGTCTTTATATATAATCATCTATAATAAAATGTGGAAATATGTGAAACTATTCAACAACTCACAAAACATTTGCCATAGCTTACCAGTTGTTGTACTGTAAATTAAATTCCAAGCTGGTAAAAGTAACAGCTGTTCAAATATGTCTTCAGAATCAGTCAAAATCTTAAAAAAAAAAAGTTCATATTTAATTTATTTTAAAAAAATAGTAGTATTATCATTATAATTACATTATTATCACATTACATTATTAAAAAATAGTCTCTGACAACAAAAGTGACACTGAATTTGTTTACTTTCAATTTTAAAAATAGTTTTATAATTTTCTTTATAATATCTTTAGCTAATGCATGTAATAATTACCCATTAATATGCTTGCAAATTATATTTTAATATTTTAAATAGAACTTATATAATACTCTATCATACCAGTTTAGAACTTATTTAAATAAGAATGGGTATTTGGCAGCTTCAAAAGCTAGAAGTTTAGGAATTAATTCCTACTGAAGAAAAAGAAAAAAAATTTTTTTTTAGTTTGTTTATTCATTGTGGTCAACCTAACATTTTACTTACAAGACTTCTTGAAAAACTGACTAACTATTTATTTTATCATTAGCGAAATTAATTCTTATATTTAAAGTGTGGTACTTTGGTATTAGACCAAAACATAGGGGAGATAGGAGGCCTTTTCACATCCACAAAAAATGTGTAATCTTGCAATGACATCAAACTGAAAGGAAATAATCCCTGCAATGTTATATGATTTCGTGTGAAATTGTGTTTATCTTTATCTACGGGTCTTTTTTTTTTTTTATAATATTTCGACATTTTCAGTTATTGTCCAGATTTCTTTCTGACAACAGGATAAATATTTAATAAAAATTTTATAATAGTTTATATTTCTTTCTTTTTGGGTATTTTTTTTTCTTTAAAAAAAATTACATTTATCAGCATTTCTGTGTGGAATCCCAGCATACTGTGTGCAATCACATGTTCAACAAAATTCCATTTTGAGGGGAAATTTTTCATTTCAAATCTCTATTTTATGTGTATTAGAAATAAATACCAAGTTTGTGGCTTTAATGTGACAATTCCTGTTATATATAACATGGTAAGGAGCATATGTGTGTATTTTATACATTTTTGTAAATAATATTTTAAATTATAATTTAGTGATGGTTTTGTGCCTATTTAAATTAACATTTTTTTTGCATGATGGCATCATTTATTTAAGATCGCAAATCAATTTTTTGGGGGGTTAAAATGTTGCTTTTAATATTGATTTTTATATCGTTATATATTTTAATCGTTAGTGTGAGTTGTATAAATTTGTTTTAAGGTAATGTTTTTAATATTATTTTTTATACTTTAAAAATGGTAAATTTTAATATCCATTTGTTTCTTAAAAATTGCTTTTAAATTCATCTTTTTATTATCCATTTGTTTCTCAAAATTTGTTTTAAAATGCTGTTTTTAATATTTTTTATACTTTAATAATCAGTCTTTTTAATATCCATTTGTTCCTTGAAATTGTTTTAAAATTGTCTTTTTAATATCTATTTGTTTCTCTAAATTTGTTTTAAAATGCTGTTTTTAATATTATTTTTATAATTTGTTATTTTTATTAATCCTGCAACATGGAGCAAATATTACACTTGCTGTGCCATTTCACATTCGTATCAATCTGCCAATAACTTTGTAAATCTTGCAAAAATATCATGTACAAGATCCGTGAACATGTTACTATTTTTGCAAATTCTGCGAAAAGTATCATGTACAAGATCTTTGTCCACGTTATTTTGGTCAGATCACAAGATTACAAAATTATCAGCAGATTGACATGAAAGTGAAAAGGTGCAGAAAGTCTAATACATGCTCTATGTTGCAGGTCTAATCCCAAAGTATTACTGATGTCCAAAAACTAAGTAATTTTTTTTAAATCATAAATTCTTAAAGCTGCTAATTTAAAAAATAATAATAATAATAATAAAACAATACACTGAAAAAAAGAGAACACAATAAATAATAATTGCAGAGAGAAATTCAATGATTTGATTTAAAGAAAAAAAAATGAAGTAAAGTTTTAAAAAATAGATTTAGAAGTATAATCTATTTTCATTTCTGAGTTTTAATCTTAAAAAAATTGCATATTTTTTTCTTTCACAAAAAACTGAGGAAAATTATAACATAATGTGAAAAATATACCGTTAATCTAACATACTAACAACACTTGTAGCTAAGATTTTATAGAGAATAGGAATTTCTAGCAATACAGACAAATCACATTGTTCATATTACATTTATTCCAGCAAAAATATGTGAAAATCATATTAGTGAATAATGGGAGATAAATTTGCATATGAATAATGTTAATAATGTTTAATGACATTATGGCATAATGACACTATATTATTTATTTTTATATATAAATATAAAAAATATTAATTTAAGGCATATTAATATTGTATTCTATGTACAACATAATGTTAAGTATTAAATAAACAGAAAAATTCAAGTTTTATAAGAAAAATGATTAATTAAAAATAACCTCCCACAGTGCTATTCATTAACTCAAAAAATAAAAAGAATAGTCAATCATTTGTCTAAAAAAAAGATAAGCATTGTCTTTTTCTCACCAATTATTTTCCAGGATTTTGATTGTTTACAAGTTTTGAAAAAAACATTTATCATTTATAAAGATGATGAATAGGAGGGAGATGAGAAGCTGTTTTCATCATTATATATGAGAATAAATTGTATATCTTTAATGCCTTGAAAGCCAGTATATTTTCACTTGATGTTAATGTCTAAAATTTAGTCTCAGCTATTAACTTTGAAAAACAAAAAAGAAAATTAAACATTGTTTTAAAAAAAATAGGATGTCCTCTTTTAAATCTAAATTTCTATTAAATTTTTGCCTATAATGTGATTTTTATTCTAAAATTTTGCATATGGCTTTTTGCTTTTAGATGGCTATTGATTTACTTTTATAAGTTCTACTGTTGCCTCTCATGTGGCATTATATTATACACATTTCAAAATTGTTATCACATTTTTCTGAGAACATGCTATTTTTTAAATTTCTATAATGTGAAATAATTTATAAAACTTCCATTTAATAAAGCAGTGAGATTTTATCACACTGTTCTACAATTAATCAATTGTGAAAATACTGAAATGTGCGGAATGAAGATGTAAAGAATGAGTATTCAATGTACTATGCTTCCTTCCTTCCTTCACAGAATCTTGAAATTTCCTGACTGAGACATTGGTTGATTTTCTTAGAAGTAAAAACAATTTACCTTGAAGGAAAAAAAATGCATGTTGCACACACATTATTAGTTAATACAAACATTCCGAAAATATATAAAAATATTTTTTATGCATTAAAGTTATAATATTTTAAAATTTAGTAAAAATCACAATAGTCAATAAATAACTTCTAGAGAATTTTACTTTACCCTATATATAAAAAATCATAAGTGACAAAAGTAGATAATGAAAATGATACTTTTATGTAATCAACTTTAAATTCTTACTTTGTAAATAATTTTATAGTTTTTGTTAAAATATTGAAACAATATTCTTTGTCTATCATTCTGTTTCACCTACTATGATCCATAGTAGTATCTTTTCCCTTAGTTTAAACCCATCCCAGTCCATGTATATATGCTCCTAATAAGTTTATTTTAATTGCAATAGCGTATATTTACGTGTATGTGCGCACATCCAACAGCCATATTAATGTTTGTATGCATATAGTGCATACGTATTTAGAAATTTAAAATTAAATAAAATGATATAATCTTAATTAAGTGCATGAACATTGGTATATGTGTGTAATTACCTACATATATATGCAAAAGAAGCTGTAATGCAATAGATTTAAAAGCATTACAACTCATTTAAATTAATTTAAACTTGCATCATTTTTAATTAAAAATTCTTTATTTAAAAATTTTCGTACATAAAATTCAATTCCAAGGTAATCACACACACATATATATTAAAATGTTTACAAACTTGAACACTTTTTTAAAAAAAGTTATCTATTTTATAAAAATTTATAATTCTTAGAAAACCATCTGCAAGTAATTAATCAAACTTGTAATAAAAATTTTTAATGTCTTTTAAAAATAAAAACTGAGAACAAGGAGTGACCTGTTGATCATTATTGTTTCGCCAAGAAAATGGTCAAAGTTTTCATTTTATGCATTTTTAATTGTTAAGAAAACTTTCTAAAAAGTAGTAAACGGATTGCTCAAATTACCAATTTTTCTGGTATAAATAACTTCAAGCTTTTCTAAGAGGGGTTCACTCGTTAAATTTTTTCCATGAAAATTTTTGGGTAATAGCAACCACTGCCTCTCCCTTTGGGAGAATGATCAATGCTCAAGCCGGAGTTCAAGCCCCACCAGTGTACTAAGAATCCAGCATCTGAAACAGATCAGCCCAGATGAGAATGATAGATCAGCTATAGCAGCCTCAACAAAGACACGATAAATTTTCCTGCAGAGCTCTTAAAATAACTTTAAGAACTTTATAAATGAACCTCTAAAAAAACTTAAGCTAGCTAATATTAATCGTGCACGAATCTAAATTGTAATAATGTTTCAATAAACTACCAGATAATTTCAAACTGTAAAATATGGTTTAAAATTATAATTTAACTTTTAAAATAATAGCTGTAATCTTGCCTATTTCTTTATAAACCTCTAAATGATTGTTAATAATAACTTATTTAGTTATTATTCTATTTTTCTGATCTGCGGTCATGCTTTCTTCTTTATTATATATATGTTATTTTATAATTATGTTATGCCCAGTTCAAAACGGAGATTGATGTTATGAATAAACTTTGAGGGGAGATGATTAGAGGCTCTCTCCAAAATAAGTAATGTTGCTCTTTAGCATATACACCCAAATCTCCATTCTGAAAACCTGAATATTTTCATTAAGCTATTATGTTTAGCTTACTATTATTATTTTGTATTATAATTAGGTTTGCAAGTTAATAATTAGTTAATAAATGCAAGAATGAGTTAGAAGCATATTATACATTTTGCTTAAGCCCCAGATATGCTTTGACCTCCTTTTAGTTATATAAACTATGCAGATTGGCTAATAAAATTAGATTACTTTAATTATTCCTTTTTAGCATGTCATGAGGATGCTAATTATGAAATGGCATATGGTAGTTTCGCGGAACAAAACTATAGACTTTTGTGTACTTTTAAGTTATTAATTAATGTTATGTTTAGTGTGGCGAATGTGCCTTTAGGAAGCACATACATGCATATATGTCTTGCTGTATGTTTTTATATAAATGTGTTTCTGGTTTTAATGGCCATCCTATCATCTTAGTTTGGACAGCTCTTCTTTAGAACTGGAACATGAGGGTCCAGATTGTTTACATAAGCGGCTACAATCACTGAACTATGTGTTCACTTTATTCACAGTGAGTCATGCGGTCCACAGGAACCGAGTACATGGTACTGAATCCCCTGATTAACTACATATTCGAGACATGCACATCTCTAAGAATATATATACACACTGTAGTAAGGCTCCAATTCATCCCTCCATTATGTAATATTTCAGCATTGGTCTGAATTCGTAGTCTGATTTGTACGTACATAATCTGCTTATAGCTTATTGTAGCTCATTTAGGTGTTAATAAATGATCTTTATTAAATGTTATGATGACAAATCATCATTTTTGCACTGACTTAACCATCGCAAGCCTAATAGGTAGGGCGTAGTGAAATTAAGGCATAATTAGAGATCGTAGATTATTAAAATTGTAACCAACTCTTAAATATAATGCATCAGATGAGATTCTGTTACTTGCTCATCGTTTACACCTGTATATATTCTTCAATGCACTCTTGATTATTTAATTTATATCTATTAATTAAAATATATTAAACTATAACCACTGTGTTGAGTTTCATTCGTAATTCATCCCAAATCTTAGTTAAATCTCTCAATTCTAAATCTTAGTTAAGTTTATAAGTGTCATTTATTAATATATGTATTATCTAGCCAGCTATAGCTGTGTGTATTTAAAATAATAGTAATTTAGTTAATATTCCCTCAGTCTCTTGCTGCACCCTTTGCTACTGCTGGTACATGAACTAGGAAATTCCGAGTGTTGCCTCATATATGTTATTCATAGGGTAGTAAGTCATGAAGTGTTGGTGGAGGAGCTGAGGTGCAATCAGATTTGAGGTCTCAAACCCTCATCTAGATCAGCCTTTGAATAATTTACCAGGACACTGGATTTTGTTGCATGAATGTACAAATATGACCGTTACAATATATAAACAGAACTTCCTAGCAGTTTTTTTTTTAATTTCTTTAAATTAAATCTTCTAGAGTCTTTATTACTGACATTGAAAATTGGACAAAGCTTAAGCTATTTGAATCTTTCAGCATTTATTTATTTTATTTTTTTTGTCTTTTAAAAAATAATTTGAAAATAATTACTGGAAATTTGAACAAAGACTTTCAAGCTACCATCAGTCATCCACTCCATCTTATATAACTGATACACATGACCACATACATATGAAAAAGATAAATGTTCTCTAATATACATATTTTGTGTATCGGTTATATATGATGGAGTGGACAACTGAAAGAAGCTTGAAAGTTTGTATTCAAATCCCCCCTAATTATATTTGTATTCAAATAAATTGATAGTTATTGCACTCTTTCAATCTTTTTTTTTTTTCAATAATCTTTCAGAAATAAAACTTAAAAAATACACATCTATCCTAATATGTTTTTTTGTTTAAAAGTGTCATAGCATCGGCCAGGACGCGAACCCGCAACCCGGGCAACTGCCTGCAAGTGCAAGGCAGTCACACTGACCTCTCGACCACCAATGCAAGACTAAAATGTTTTGCAAAGAAAGTGACAATTTTACGTACTTTATTAAATCAAGGTTATTTTAAATCCTACATGCCATTCTTTTCTAATTTTATCCAACTTTAATACCATTTAGTGCAATAGATAGAGTATCTGACTTGAGATTGAGAGATCCTATGATAGATTCTGGTGCTAGCAAGTCTGGCACTAAAACTCCTTAGGAACTCCCAATCAATAAAGCCATATGACTTTTTTTCCAACAAAATTTCAAAAACATCTTATATTTATTGTATAGAAAGGAGTGTTAGAAATAAATATTTTTCCATATGCTTCATTAAAATTGGTCAGTCAAGCCAACCGCAACCGCCCTGGAGGGTTAAGCACTGAAAATAACAGGATCATGGCCCACTAATAAAAAATAATCTAATTGATGATACAAGCAAGAAAATGACAACTTTTTTTTTATTAATTATAGTTAGTTAAAAAAATGTAATACAATGTAAAAAATGTATAATAATCCAATATCATTTGCAGTTAAGAATTCCTAAAATGCTGGATATAAGTATAACAATAGTAGTTCAGAAATTTAATGTAAAATATTCAAACTGGTGTTATGTCTATAAAACTTTAATATTTTATAAATACTGTTTCTTTCATAAATATAATTGCTATAATGATATTACAGCAAATACTGATAAAGATGATAAGTAGAACTTACTAGAAGCTAGTGATTGCATTTATAAATATAACACCAGAATATAATTATATATATTTATGTAGTGTGATATAATTGTGTGATCATTCTATATTTCATCACTTAATAAACTATTATGGCATTTTGTAACATTCAAAACATCACAACATTTCATTTTATACACATATTATTACATGCACTTTTCATCGCTGCCTAAATCATATGTATTTTTCATCATAATTCAAAATTATTATGCAATATTTTAATATAAACATTTATTTAATAAATATATTTTTTTTTACATTTAAGTCTTTTTTTTTCTTATTTAATAAGTAATTTTTTATTCGTAATTAATAAATGATTTTTTCTTGCCTTTTTTTATTAAAGATTTTTAACCTTTCCACTTTGAACTTCATTTCTTCCTTTTCCCATGCTTAATCTTATTTAATTTTTATAATTCTTCAAAATGTCAAACTACAAGTTACTAATTGTGATTGAGTAAACTTTTTTTTTTTTTTAATGTCATGAAAAATGTAATAAAAAATATAATTTGCAAAAGCTGCAAATAATAAATATAATTTCCTCATTCATTAGTTTATTATTAAGTATTTTAGTTTGTAGATAAAAGTTCCTATTTCTTTTACAGAGTTTCAGTTTGTTATTTATTTGCAAAAAAAAAAATCACTAATTAATTAATATCAAGTATGAAAAAAATTACTTCTAAATAAAATTACTTATTAAATATTTTTATTATAAAATATTGGATAATAAATTTGAAATGTAATGATGTGTACCCGTGTAATGAAATTTCATAAGATACTTTTAATATGACATCATGTAATAAATTGTAATGTGATAAAATTTCAGGATAGAATATGTGATTAGTCATCATTGCAATTATTTTAAAATTAATTTCATTTTTTATAATAAATTACAATTATTATTCTGTTTTGCATAATATATGATACACAATTCCTAATATCTGATATCCAATACTTATTGTGAAATATTATTTCTTTTTTTACCTTAGAAAAAAGCATATTTGTAGCAGATAGCTGCATAGAAGGACAAGATCTGGGTCACCTAGCAAAAATGAAATTCTTCAGCATGTCTTATTTCTAATGCTTTACAATTAAAAAATTATCTCAGGTAAGTCATGTTATATGTGGGGGTTATTTTGTCTTATTTCTAATGCTTTACAATTAAAAATTATCTCACGTAAGTCATGTTATATGTGGGTTGTTGTTTTTTTTTAATTTCATAAGGAATGTGATTAAGCTGTCTAGAAAAGTGTTTGATTAAAATTAAACTCTCAAAATTTAGAATTTGTCAATCTATAAAAAAATAAGCATTTGTAAAGTGTTTAAAAATTAATTTTTTAATACTTTTTAAAGGTAATGACTATATTTTCTCAGCATTATGACATTCCTTAATATTTGCTCTTTTGAACCATATATAACATATAACATTTGGTCCTTTAATCTTGAAGATATTATACAAATTGTATCTCAATTCAATTGTGTAAAATTTAATATAGCATCCATTGGCATTGAAGAAATTATATTTAATAGATAATATTTATTACTATATTATAAAGACTCGATAAAGTAAAACCAATATGACTGTATTTACTGATCAATAATTTATATGAAAATAGATACATATAAGTAAACTAATGATACTAGGATTGTTCCAAATCATTTAAGCACATAAACTAAAAGATATAAATTGTCTGGTTTCATCTAGAGTAATTAATAATACTGTTGTAAAAAAAATTTCAATTATATCACACTTGCCATCATCTGGATAACAAATGTTATTTTAAAAAATATTGTAGGATATTGCAAAAAACACATCAAACAAGATTAAAAATATCTTAATAAAAATAAAGAATTTATAAAAATTCTGAAATAACACCACCAGTTCTATAAACTAGAGATTTAAAAAGATTTTCCAAATGTGGGGTAATTTAGAAGTATCATCACATTTCTTAATATAGTTTGATTTCTTAAAAATCTTAATAGCCTTCTTGCTGAATAAGATCCTGGGATTAAGAAAATATATTATGATCCATTTTCACAACATAAAGGAAAATGTTGTTGATGCTGAATGCTATTTTATGCATTAGAATGTCAATCTTTCCTAGTAGTTGAGTGCAATATGATTTTTCTAATATTAGAATTCTATGCAATATGACATTATTTATCAAAGAAAAATCAAAAAGAATATCAAAATTTTTAAAAGATTATACTGTACCACTAAACATCATATGATCACCATTTCTTATGCCTTCTGACACCCATTGATTACTCTCGCTTGAATTGAGTGGCACTACTGTATGAAGAGTTTTGCCTGTTTTCAATTATATTGTAACAACAAGCAGGAGGCTACAATAAAGTTATCTCCCATTTGAAAAAAAAAAAAAATCCTAAATCCCATTAGGCAAAACAATGATTTATTTAAATATCAAATTATTCATCAACTGTCACTCCCCTTACTCCACCTTTCACAGTTCAATTGTTTTGGGTTTTTTTTCTTTAATTGATGGTTTATTAATCTTACTCCACATATTGCTTATAGTACCACTACAATATTTTTTAAAAATAACATTACTTATCCAGATGAGAGATGTAATCTAGATAAAATATCAGTAAAATAGTACTGCTGCTTACATACAAATGAACCCAGATAATATGTTTATATTTGTTGCCCATTAAAGTTTTCACTTTAACATACACACACAGTATCATATTTATATGATGCTTGTCACAAAAATAACCAATACAAAGTTTACAAATTCAAAACAACAGTAATTTTATTTTTTTTAAGAGACTTATACAGAGTACAAACACAAACAATATATTTACATTTGCACAAAATTTATAAATTTGATGCAATGTATAAATTGCCATCTTACTCAGCTTATTAGGCAATCTAAAATTTCCTACTCCATTTATTATTGATTTCTAATTACTAAATCAATTATCACACTATCTTGCATAAATAGGTAAAAAATTCATATGCTATCAACATTTTCTATTAACTGGAAAAAAAAAAACCATTTTGAATCCTCACTGAAATCACAAACAAACTAAGCAAAGCAAATTTTTAATAAGCAACTGATATTATTCCAACTGTAATTAGCATGTAAAATACTGACATAGTAAATGAATATGGTCTTCTTATTGGGAATCACCTTTGAATTTGTGGTCATGAAATCCCATTTTCCTTTCTTCTTAGTAGTACAATACTTCTTGCATGCTAATGTTGGATTTCTTCAAAGCAATAAATTTGTGTATTTATGATTGGGTTTATGCTGCTACTAAATTATGAGAAAATGTGGCTTTGTTAGATGAAATAATTTCTGATTGTAGTTAATTCCAGATTTTGTTTGTCCCCATCTTTAATAAATGTGATTAGCATCCAAAAGATTATTAAACATTAAAAATTAAGTAGTAATGATATAGACATTCAATTAATTGGGTATATGACCATTTATAAATTTAGAAAATCTTGTATTTTTTCCCACACTCATGAAATTAACACAACTACTGTCAATTATTCCTTACCACATTCTTGAGATTTTATCTACAAAAATATTATCTGCACTTATTTTAAATTTTTTGTTAATAAAATGTCATGACACATTATTTGTCCACACATTGCATTATATCAGTTATTGAAGTAATAAATATTAAAATCATTGAAATATAGAATGGCAATTCCCTATCAAATTCAAAAATTTTAATGAAAAAATTAAATTAGTGACATAAGAACAAATTACGAAATAATTAAAAATTTAAAACCAAGAGAAGTAAAAACAATCTACTAGGTTACTATTATTGTTTTAAACAAGTTTAATTAAAATTTGTTAAAAAATAAAAGCTGTTAAAAAAATAATATTTTTAGGTTTATATAATTATATGTAAATCTGTGAACTATTTATTGACAATATTATCTACACAAATTCTCTGTAATCCATAAAGTATATATTTGCCATTGTAAAACTGATCCATAAAATATATTTTACTCCAATATAAAATTAATAAATATATTAAATATCAATACAACCACAAATTCTTTTAAATTCATATAAATAAAGATGTGGGTTGAGTTAATTTGGTCATTTCAAAATGTAATTATAAAATTAATGTTTAAAATGCTGCTTTTTGTATAAAAAAAAAAAACCCTATATCATTGATACTATCAAAATGTGTCATTACTAATCTGTGTTGTCTATTTGTAATATTAGTAATAAGTTGTTTATATGTTAAATACAAGCATACTTTATATACCTGGAGTCTAAATATAATATAGGAGATTTAAACTTGAAAATCTGTGTTCAAATTCCCTATATTATATAACAAGTTGTTTGTATTTGAAAAGTTTAGAATTTTCTATACATTGAGTATTTACTGATAAAATGATGGAAATAGTCCAACATATTATCACATCTTCTATATCTCTCTTGAATTATATTAAAAAAACAAAACCAACAATTTATTAGATAGAACACTCACTTGTCATGGCCACAATATGGCAATGAATTATGGGATGAGTGAATCTTACAATTATATAAATAAGATCCATTAAGAAGAATTGAATATCTGGAATTCTATAAAATGGTATAAAAAAAAAGTTCATGAAAGTATAAGAAAAGTCTCAAAAATATAAAATAACATCTTGATATTGGAAGGAAACATTTCTTTCAATAAGAAAAGATGGAAATATTACTAAAAAAAGAGACAACATTATGAAATACAAAAGTAATAAAAAACAAGAAATAAACTCAATTCATCCATTTTAAATGAAGAAGTGATCATCATCATCATCAACCATTATCAATCCACTGCAGGATGAAGGTCCCTGCAAGTTCAAACCATCTTATCCGATCTTTAGCTTCTCTTCTCAACATCACCCCTGCACACTTTCTTATTTCAATCATCCATTTCACACGTGGTCTCTTTCTGAGTCTTTTACACTCTCTTGCAATCCGGTTTAAGATTTCAATTGTCCATCTATTATCATCTCTTCTAGAAATATGTCCATCCCAACTCCACTTCAGTCTTTTAAATTTTTTCAATAAGGTCAGTAACACCTGTTTGTTATCTTACCCATATATTGTGTTTTCAATCTCTTCATGTTATTCCTAACATGCATCTTTCCACACTTCTTTGAGTAGTCTGAAGTCTCTGTATTGTTCTTCTATTAAGTGTCCAAGTCTCAGATCTATAAGTAAGAACTGGTAAAACATATTTATTAAAAACCTTCCTGGCATATTTCCTTTTAGTATCAAGTTATTTCTACCAAAAATACTCCAATCAAGTTTAATTCTATGATTAATTTCATCCATTATGTTTCCATCTGTATTAATAATCTGACCAAGATATTTGTAGCTGTTAACTTCTTCTAACTCATCATAATCAATCTTTATTTTCATATTTTGAGAAAATCCATTGAACATTACTTTAGTCTTTTTAAAATTTATCTTTAGTCCTACTCTCCTACTTTCATCTGATAACTCCTGCAACATTTCCTGCAGCTCTAAAGCATTATTTGCAAAAACAACTACATCATCTGCAAAATCTAAATGACTTAAATAATCTCCATTTACTTTCACTCCTTTAGATTCCCATTTTAATCTACAAAATACTTCTTGCAGCACTGCTGTAAAAGTTTTGGAGATATGAAGTCACCCTGTCTTACACCCTTCTCAATGTTGACTTTCCTAATATCATTATGTAATCTAATTGTTGCTGTTGCATTTTTATAAATATTCTTTAAAATATGAAAATATCCTGGATCTATACCTTGATGATTCAATGCTTTAATCACTGAAGAAATGTTTATAGAATCAAATGCCTTTTCATAATCTACAAATCCAAAGCATAATGGCAACACATATTCATTTGTCCTTTCTATAACTTCTCTCAATACCTGGATATGATCTACTGTACTAAAACCACTGTGGTGGAAATCCAATGTTCTCTATAGATGAGTTGTAATTATCTTGATAAAATTTTTGTATAAAATTGAAAAAAGGCTGATAGATCTGTAATTTCTAATATCGTCTTTATCACCTTTTTTAAATATTAATATTAATACTGCATTCTTCCAATCATCTGGTACAACTTTATCATTTAGACATTTGGTATATAACTTTTCTAAAAAAAATTCTATTTCTTCACCTGCTTCTTTTAATATATCAATTATAATTCCATCATTATCTGGAGCCTTTCCTTTCTTCATAAATTTAATTGCATATCTCACTTCTTCATTTAAAATTGTGGGAAATTTGGAAGATATAATAGATATAGGACGTACTTGTTCTTTATTACTCTCTCCTTTTAGTAATAGTTCCATCTTTTTACCTTATTGCAGATATAAATTTTCTACCAATACCAAAATGTTGTTTTACACTCTTCAGATTTTTATTCTCTTCTACAGCTTTCCTTGCTAGTTCACAGTTATACTTTCTTATATCATTTTCAACACTTTTCCGCACCACTTTACAGAATACGAGGTATTCAATCCTTTTTAATGCATCATTTTTGTATATCTTCATATTCCTCCTTTTCTTCATAAATTCTCTAGTCTCAGTAGAAATTTTATTGGTCAATTGCTGCTTTTTTCTATCAGTTATATTTGCAGCAGTTTTTAAAAGTGTATCAGTTATTTTCTTATTAATTTCATTCAAATCTGAATCATGTTCAAAATCTACTAATACTTGAAACCGATTTGTAAGTTCTAGTTTAAATTTATTAGAGTGTTTCTGAAGATTAGGAATATCAACTGTAAATTTTGTTTTTCTTAATAATTTTTGGTCTCTCTAGTTTTGCGTTAACATGTATCTTACATCTTATTAATCAATGATGACTTCCTGTGTTAAATTTATTAAGAACCTTACAATCTTAAAATATGTATTTTCTGTTAGTCAAAATATAATCTAATTCTGCTGTATCTTCATTTAAATGCTTCCACGTCCATTTCCTTTTAACACTTTTCTCAAAAAAAGAATTCATAATACAAAGTTTTTTTCTTTTTCTGCAAACTACACAAGTCTATGACCTCTCTCATTTCTATTAACATAACCAAAATTACCTACAGCACTTTCATCTGTTTACCAATTATAGCATTAAAGTCTTCCATAACAATTTTAAAATGTTGTTTACTCTGATCAAAAGCCTTTTGTACATCCATATAAAAATCTTCTATTACTTCATCACTATGAGAACATGATGGGGCATAAACCTGAATCATCTGCATTTGGTATCTGCTATTAACTTATATAACTAATCTTGCCACTGTCCGATATACCATCAATCTCCACAATGTTCTTCTTCCACTCTTTATTTATAATGAATCCTACTCCACTTGTATTTCCAATCTTTGTGCCTTTATAGTAGAGTACATATCCACTTTTTAAATCAATTGTCTCTTCACCTTACCTTTTCTTCTAATTTCACAAAGTCCAATAATATCCCATTTAATATAAGATAGTTCTTCTTCTAATTCTTGCAATCTTCCTTCACTTGAAAGTGATCTGCAGTTGTAAGTACCTAAATAAAATGTCATCAAATGGTGCCTTCGGCCACCAACCGCTGCCTTGGTTGGTAACTTTACAGCCTCCTGGGAATAAGGGCCATGATTTATTTTTGTCCGTTCTGATTATATATATCTATTGGAAAATATTTATCATTTACACATACATTCATTTTGCCTTATCAGGCAACTGAGAAGAAAGATGATGGTGTTTCTTGATCTTAAACTCAGAGGTAAAAAGCCAATAAACTCACCACCCTGACTAATGCATGTTAGTGAGCAGCCCATCCATGCTTGTATACTATATGAATAATCACACACTAATAACAGCTGCAATGACAAGAACATGTGGAGTGGACATTTAGAAATTTGTCCTGCTCGGTTCCTTTAAGGCCTCCAAGAAAAATCAAAGAGTCTCTTTTCAGTTAATAGCAAACTCCTTTCTGCAGCCAAAGAAGTGATATATGCAATTAAATCTTAAAAGGAAAGACACCAGGAAATGATGAAATTATGATTCATTATCTTAAAACAAGCAAATAAAAAAATTGATTAATTGTTGATAAAATTATATATCAAATATCTATACCATTAAGATGTCCAATTGATTGATAGAATGAAGTAATAATATAAAAAATTAGTCTTAATAGGCTTTTATCCACTGTATATACAATTTTCATTAAAATAATTATGACTTGTCTATAAATGAACTATGGACTCAAATCAACCAAAAGATTAAGCTGGATTTAAAACTAGTTAAATTAAAATATCAAAAATAATTACAGGAAGAACCACAAGAAGAACCATTGAGTATCAATTTAATTAAGCTTTAGATTTGTAGGTTATGAAAAAGTATTTGACTGTATATGCATTACTACAATGATTAAAGCATCAAGATATAGTCCAGGGCTGTCATATTTTAAATAAAAAAATTTCAAAATGTAAACAATAGTGATAACATGAAATGATCAACCTAAGAAAATTAACAGTAATAAAAGCCTACAACAAGATGATTTCATTACTCCAAAACCTTTTTGAGACATTTTATGAGAAGTATTTTGTGAATTAAAATGAAAGGCTAAGGAAATCAAAATAAATAAAGATTATTTTAAGTCATCTAGATTTTTCAGATGTTGTGATTGTTTTCCAAATAATGTTTTTAGAGCTTCAGGAAATGTTAGAAAAGTTATTAGATAAACACAAAAAAGAGGGCTTGGAGTAAATGCTAAAAAGACTAAAGTAATATTCAATGAAAAATCATAAAAGAAAATAAAGATGGAGAGTCATGAATTAGAAGTTAACAACTATAAATACCTCAGTCCAATTATTAACACAGATGGATACATAATGAATTAAATTAATCATAGTATTAATCCGGGATGGAGTGTTTATAGTATAAATAATATATTAATAGAATATGCCTATGCTTTTGAAATGGGGAGATTTTTGATAGATGTGATTTATCAATTCTTACATATGGATTTGGGAGATGAATACTTAATGTAACAGTAATGCAGTTCAGATCTTACAGTAGGCTATTAAATGACATGGTGAGAATAACAAAAAGGATGATAAGATAACAAATAAGTATCAATATCATTCAAAGAATTAAGAGACTGAAATGGAGTAAGATTGGACATATTAATTAATAAAGCAAGTCATACATAGTGTGACATTGCTTTTATAAGCTTGTGTTTGCAAATATGTAATAAAGAGAGTGTACCAATAGCTGAATTAAGAGCTTGTTTTAGATATTGGTATGCTCTCTATATTACATATTGGACATATTGTTCAAAGAGATAATAATAGATAGACAGTCGATGTCTTAAATTGGATTCCAAAAGATTACAAAAAAATATAAAGATCTATTCATTTGGTAGACAAATAATGGTTGAAAATGGTAAATGAGTAGTAATACACCTAATCAAAGCATTTTGGTCATCATCAATGGTAATTTATTATTGCATGTCACCCTCTTAATATTAATTAATTCTAGCATTTTCATTTTAGAACTGCATCATAAAAATGTAGAGCCCTTACTTTATTTAGATGCACTTTAGCAAAAAAAAAAAAAAATGTAAATTTATCACTTCCAATATCCAATATGGCATCAATATAATACCAATATGTGTTCATGTAGCTCTGTATGTGGTTTAGTACAATGATAGAGTTAAAAATAAGTGGAATAAAACAACAATTCTGATGCTTAGATGTCTCACATAACCTACTGAGTGATTAATGGTTCAATTACTTTTTACATTAATTTGTACACATGAACTTGTACAATTTACTTTTTTTTTTTTAAAAAAAAAAAAAAGGAGAGGGGAGGATTTTGTTACAATATCATTTAGTTCTTAATTTTTATTGTGAAATACAAGCAATTTTTGCCTAACAACAGAATCACTATTGCCTATAAAAAAAATTCACCTAAAAGAAACTCCTTCTGCTTGATAAATTTCTTTTATAAACAATCTTTTTTAATTTATTCACTTCAACATTTTTACCTTAATAACTTATTTATGTTCCAAATTCACATCTCAAAAGCCTATAATATTTTATCCTTCCCACTTTTAATCAGTCAGGTATCTGCTACCTAGAAAAATATACTCCAATAAAAAAACATTTAACAAGGCTTCTTACTTAATTCTAACTTTAATGTTTACCATAATATATTGTATACACATATTAAAAGAATTTTTAGCCATGATGAATTTAACACTAATATCTTGGCAACTAATTGCATTATCAAATAATCAACTATTGACTACTGTAATTAATAGCAATTACTTTGATTTATAATTTTCTGACCACATACAGCTATAATATTTCATCAATTTCACTTATACTCATAGATTTAAACCAAAACGTATTAATTTTCAAGCTAAATTCTCTATAAATTTTATTAGTGCTATTTGGCATCAACAAAGTTAATGCAATATTTTTTTCTGTCCCTAATGATAATCCAGTTTATCAAAATAAAACAAAGCACTAGATAAACTATAAAAAATATGTTTTGATCAAATACAATTTTACTAATAATCATTTTTCATTCACTCTAAATTTGTTCCTACAAAATAGCCAGCAAAAAATTCACATCATCAAATATTTTAACAATGTCCAAAAAAAATATTTCCTTCCTCTAACTATACAATTCTCAATCTCTTTCGAATTTGGATGTGATATGTTGGACTATTTCCATCATCTATGAGTGAATGTTGAATGTATAGAAAATTTTAAACTTTATTTAAACTTTCCAAATATAAACAATTTGTTAGTAATAACACACAAATAGATAACACAGGTTAGTAATTACAAGTTTCGAGTAGTAGTATTCTCCTCTCTTGTGCAGATATTGCTGGCCTGTATGCACAGTGACAATATTCATTTAGAAGTTGAACTCACACCTTTAGATTTTGAATATTGAATTGAAGGCAAACACTCTAACCAACTGAGCTAGTCTGTCAAAGGCAACATATAGTAGAAATGTGAGGGTTGGTTCAAATCCTAGAGTCCTTCAATTTTTTTTTATATGAGCAAGACTAATTAGTTTTTTTTTATATATAATTATTATTATTGTTATTTAATATTTTTTCTAAGAGCAAGATTAATTAGAAGCTTCCATCCATTGTGTATTGCCACACTGGGTTGACTTATAAGATTATTTATCATTTTTATATGAGCAGTTTCATTGAATTTTCTTCTATGCATTTTTTCCTTTTTATCCAATATCTTTGTATTTTCCCAATTAAACATATGGTCATTAGTACATACATGATCTGCTATAGTAGACACATCTGGTTTTTTTCTCTTTTAACCTTTCAATCGCTGCTCAACAGAGTGACAGGTTTCACCAATGGTATTCCCTTCCACATTTACATGGTATTGCATAGATACAGTTTTTGTTCTTCAGCATTTCCAGTTTAGGCTTAGAAGTAAGAATTCCTCAAAATGTGGCATGGCTTTGGAAAGCTGTTCTAATGTTACATTGACTGCAGATTTTCTTTAATTTACCTGCCATTCCTGGTATGTATGGATATGCTACCATACCAATAACTGCTTTCTCTTTTGATGTCTCTGTGTTGTCAATTGAAGGCTTTTTTGATGACCGCTGATGGATAACCATTCTTCATAAGCATTTATTCAACGTGAAACTTTTCTTTTTCCAAATTACTAGTTTCTGAACAAACCTCTTTTGCTCTGTTCTATAGTGATAGTACAATTTCATGTTTAGTGCTTCTCGTATGATTAGATGTATATGCCAAGTACTTGCCAGTGTATTGGTTTCCTATATGCTGTTGTTTTTACTTTGCCCTGAGGGAGTCTTGTCACAAGAATATCCAAGAATGCCAATTTTTGTTCTTGTTCCGATTCCATTGTGAATTTAATTGTTGGAGATAGGTTGTTAATGTGTATCCAGAATGACTATAATTGTACCTCATCATGTGGCCATACCACAAATGTATCATCAACATACTGAAGTCACACTTTAGGTGGACATAGAGTAGTATTTATGGCTGTGGTTTCAAGTTCTTCCATGTAAATGTTGCTGAGCAAGGGTGACAGTGATGACCCTATGGTCATCCCTTGATTTTTTGGAAGAATTCTGAGTTTTATTGAAAGTATGTTGTTGTTATGCAGAATGTTAATAATTCCATTATACTATCAATAGGTAGAACTGTTCTAGTTTGTAGACTATTGTCATCATATAACATTTCCTCATCACAATGCCTCATCACATGGTCCATTTGTAAACAGACTTGCCACATCAAAGTTTACCAATATGTCAGTTTTTTCCATTTTCATGTTCCTGACTAATTCTACAAAGTGCTTAGAATCCTGACAAAAGATTGAGTCCTGTATGCCAATGGACTAAGAACTTCAAAAAAAAATCTCGACAAATTTTGACATAATAAATTTCTAGAACTAACAATAGGTCTTAATACTTTCTAAATACAAACTGCCTTTTAAGTATCAACACATTTAATTATTATAAATATATATATTCAATACTATCAACACCACTATCATGTTAACCCTTTGATCTAAAGAATAAACTGTATTAAGGGAATGGCGAGCATCATCAAAAGTTAATTGTTGATGCCATGATAAAATACTCAACTGGCTTAGTCATTTAACTTATTTCTTATATTTATGCATAAATAATTTTTTTAAGTATGACATAATTTTTAGATTTGAAAATTTGACTAATTCTAAAAAGAAAACAATTGAAATGAATGCATAGAATGAAAAATACCAATGAATAAATACAGGAGGAAATGTGATATTATCTAATTGCAAGGGGCATACTTTCACATGATTATTAGAAATAGAATATGCAAATATATTTGTTTATATTTTTTTCCAATTATCATAATTATTAAAAATAATATAAAATATATAATTCGGAAGAAATAAAAAATAATGTCCAAATTATGATTACTTCTTCTCTCCACCCCCCTAATTTTAATTTTGAAAAGTTAAATATTGTTATATTCCAATAAAAATATTTTTTTTCAGAAATTATATATATATAATGAAACAAATTAGTAATTCAGATGTTAAACATAAAATGATGATAATTAACAAAAAAAAAATATCAATTTAGAACGAAAATTACCTAAAATAGAAATTTCCCATCTGCATTTTGAATATATATCATCTGCTGTGATATTTCAATAATTAATTTAAATTAGTCAATTTATTAGCTTTTCCTTTATTTATTTAATTTATATTTGCTTTAAATCTTCAATTTAATAAATAACAAATTTTTCATTAAACAGAACTCATAAAGTAAACATTATTAAAAAAAAAAGATGGATAATAAAATTGATATATTAAAAAAAAACAGCTTTTCCTAATGTTAACTTTGCATAAATAATTAAATGATTGGTTAAAAGTTTCAATGAGTAACTACGGATGAAATACTTTTTTTTTCTTTTTCTGAGACAAACAAACAAAAAAAAAAAAGAGTAAATAAATAAAAAATAAAATGATTGCTGAAAATTTCCAATTAAATGAAGCTGAAGTAAAATTGCATTAAAAAGTTAAGGAAAATTAATAATACTTTTTTAAAATGTAATGAAAAAAAACATGTTCTAAACATAAATGTATATTATTCATACATCAATTCCTTTTTTTTATTTATTGATTTTTTTTTTTTGTAAAAAAAAAAAAAAAGAGTAACAAAACTCGGAAGTGTAAAGTTATTAACTTTATTTTTAGAAATTTCACAAAAATAAAAAGTATGTGTCTATATAATAATCTTTTAAGACATAAATGCAACTGTTTTAAATAAGTAATATTTAAATAATGTGTATTAGCCTCTTTATTTTTCAATATGAAAAACTTCAACCAACTCAAAACTTTTACCTCCTCTTCAATAAAACTATAAACCAAACCAAAAAAAAAGGTCCCAAATGGCTGAATCAAACTATTTTATTGATAAAGTATATATATTTAGAAGAGTATGTGCTTTGTTATTTGTTTAAAAATCTTTTACATATATATGAATTTTCACTATACATAGTTCTTTTTTGTACATCATTTTTCCAGGATACTAAGAAAGTCATATTTATTATATATATATTATAATGGACAGAAGTTTATGATTAGCCAACTGTAATGCCAATTATAACAGATGTTAACTATAGGTTAAGAAGACTAGCAGTTTTAAAATAATAATTATTAAACTATAAATAAAACCTTTTAATATATAGTTGGATAATAAAGGGCAATTTATTGTACTCAATTATATCCTACAATAATGTATGTAGTTAACTAACTACATTGTAGATAATAAAATCACAAATAATTAAATAACTATACTCTTTCTCACTGGTTCTTCAATCATGATTAAATACTCTCAGAAATAATAATCATAAATTATAATATAAAATATTATATGACCATAAATTTATTAACTATGTGACAATGTGAATACCAAAGATATAAAGCAATTTAATTTGAATAAAAATAAAATTTGCTTTATTTATAAAATAAATCATAATAAAATACTAAATAATAATATATAAATAGTAGGGCATTTTCTCAAATATCTTATTGAATTATATATTTAAATTCTTGTATATCTTTATATCTTAGATAAGTGTAACAGTTATCACTATGTGATGTTAAATGAGTTAAATGTATTTAAAAAGGTAATTTAAGAAACGGATAAATTGTGCTTTAATGAATAATTATAACACTTCAATATGTTTTATTCTTTGCTTTTATACTACAATGGCATCAATTTCAATGTGCATTTCTTTTACTCAAATATTTTATTACATACCTGTAATTGCTATGTCTACTCCACTGTAATATATAAATATAGATATTCTTATATCTTAAATGCTTTCAATATATAATTCTATAAAGTATATATGGCATTACAACAAGCCATATATAGATAATAATATAAGTCATAGGCGCTTTGCTCGACTATGTGATAGTATAACAAACTAGCTAAGAAAAATTCCTTACCACAAAAACCAGGAAATATTCTCAGGACCAATACAATATAGTATCATACAGAAAATAGTAAGTAAATATTAATTTTAAACAGAAGATGCAGCAGAATTACACTGAAAAATAAAAAGAACACTTGAGAAACAACAAAAATTCAAGTCAAACATAACCTATGATGAGAGGAAAGCAATGAAATCTTTTCATTCTCCCTTCTGACATAGGCAATGCAACATTTGTAATGAATACAACTAATTATTATAACAAAATATAAGAACTTTTCACAGCAGACCAATACAGAAAAGTGGCAAAAAATCCGATACCAAGTACAGAAACAAAGTTACAAGCTTTACTCAGAAAGCATAACAGATACTTCAGTGATTCAGAAAAATGTAAACTAACATATTTCAGCAAAATTTCTCATCTTTATAGTCTATCTAAAATCCATAAGAATCATGTTCCATTAAGACATATTATTAGTTCTAGAAATTCACCTTGCCAATTTATCAAGATTTCTTCTCAAAGTTCTTAATCCTGTGGTATACAAGACCCAGTCCTTTGTCAGGGATTCTAGAGGCTTTGTAGAATTAATCAAAAACATGAAAATTGAAAAAACTAACAGACAAATAAGTGTTGACATGGAAAGTTTATTCACAAATGTACCATGTGAAGAAGCATTGTTTGTTATAAAAAAAAATATCAAATGGTGATAATAGCTTACAAACCAGAATACAACCTATTTTCAGTACAACACAAAATTCTTCCAACAAAATCAAAAACTAGCTATGAGCTCATCACTGTCATCCCTGATTAACAATATTTACATCAAAGAACATGAAGCCACAGCCATATAGACTACTCCATATCCCCTAAAGTTTGGCTTCACTATGTTGATATATTTGGTATATGGTCACATGCTGGAGAACTACTACAAACTTTCTGGACACAAATCAATATATCTCCTTCAATTAAATTTATAATAGAATCATAACAAAAATTGGCATTCTTAGATGTTCTTGTGATAAGACTACCTCATGGCAAAATCAAAACTACAGTTTGCACAAAACCCATCCATATAAGTAAATACTTAGAACATACATCCAATCACACCAGAAAAACAAAAAATGGAGTTATACTATCACTATGGAACAGAACAAATGAAGTTTGTTCAGAAACCAGCAATTTGAAAAAAGATCTATATAAAACAAACTATTATGAAAAAAGGTTATCCATCACCTGTTATTAAGAAAAATCTTAAATAGACAACAAGAAGAACCATCAAAAGAAAAAACAATTGGTACTGTAGTGTATCCATACATACCAAATATAGCATACAAATTAGGAAAATCTGCAATCAGTATAACATCAGAAAAGCTTTCCAGAGACATACCATACTACAAGGAACTCTAATGTCTACAAAGCTTAAACATGAAATGCTGAAAAGCAAAACCTGCATCTATAAAATACCATGTGAATGTAGAAGATGGTATATTGATGAAATCAGGTGCCCCATTGAAAAGTAATTTCAGGAACACAATGTGATGATTAAAAAAAAGAAAACAGATGTGTCTAAAGTAGCAGACCTGTTCAATTGGGAAAATACAAATATATTAGATAGAGAGAAAAAGATATAAAGAAGAAAATTCAAAGAAACTATTCACATGACAATGGCAAATAACTCCATAAGACAACCTAGTATGACTACATAATGTACAGAAACCATTAAACAATTTTGCTCTTAAGAAAAAGAGAGAAATCAGGAGGAACCTCTTAGATAAATATATGAAATTTCTACTGACTATTGACTTTGACAGAATGGCTCCATTGGTTAGAATGTTGCCTTAAAATTCAGTATTCAACAATATAAGGGTCTAGGTTCAATTCCTATGCTAGTAGTCGTTAGAGAGAATCTCTCAAAATGTTAAGCATATATTAACATGTGTGTTATTTCTAACAGTTGAATGTAGTGAAAATAGTTAAATAAAAGTTAAATTTTTCTAAAGACATTCAATGCTTAATATTAGATGATGGAAACAATCCAATATATAAATACAACTAAAATACCATCATCATAAACCTTCACGAAAACACTAAGTTTTCAATATGAACCTGATATTATATCAAACTTGAGACATTATGAAAAATTATGTCTAAAGCTGGCCAAAGTAGAAAATCATTTACCTTTCTTATGTAAATGTAAATCTGATGCAATAGTTCAAAAGGATTTGCAAATAAAACCTCCAATTCACTTCCAGAGCTGAGAAAATTACTCAGAGCAAGTAAAACTCTGTTAAGAGAAGGAATAAATGCCCAAAGGTTTTCCAAATATCAAACCTTGCATTCCATTAATAATGAATGTTTTTTAAAAAAAATAAACTTATTGATGAAGACTTCACAAGAGTTTCTCAAGCAGTAAGAAAATCATATGGAAAAATAAAAGATTGCCAAAAGTAAAAACATGCAAACCTACATGGGCATATCAAAACCCATAATAAACCAAGAGGTGTACCAACTTCAACTGTTAAAAATCATAGTTCTAAACATCTAATAGATATCGAAATTTCTGTTCTCGAAAAAGGATTAAACTTTGCTTTCATCCTATCTAATAACCCTTTATTAGATATAATAGCAGTCACTAGGGGAGTCACTCAAAAATTTCCTGTAGAAGAAGCAGCAGAAATACGCTGGAGAATAAAAAGAACACTTGAGAAGCAACAAAAATTGAAGTCAAACATATCCTATGATGAGAGAAAAGCAATTAAATATCTCAAAATAAATAAATCTACAATAATTCTCACTGCTGACCAAGGCAATGCAACAGTTGTAATGGATAGAATTGAGTATAACAATAAAATACAAGAACTCCTCACACCAGGCCAATATAGAAAAGTGGCAGAAAATCCAATATCGAGTACAGAAAAAAAGTTACAAGCATTACTCAGAAAGTATTGCATGTACTTCAGTGATTTAGAAAAAAGTAAACTAATGTATTTCCTCAAAATTCCTCATCTTTATGACCTACCTAAAATCCATAAGAATCATGTTCTATTAGTCTATATTAATATTGAAGTAATTCTCTGGATGCTTTTCATTTTTAAAGAACTTTGAGATGAGTTAATTATTGAAGTAATTCCTTTCAATTTTTTTATTTTCGAAGAATTTTTTAAAATGATGTAATTATTGAAATAATTCCCTTTGATATTTTTTATTTTTGAAGGATTTTAAGATGATGCAATTATTCCTTTTAAAGAAAGAAGTCATTACCACAGATATTTAAATAATAGATTGTTTACCTGTAATAAATTGGTCTTCTTACATTGTTTAAGTCATGTAAATAAAGAATAGCTATATTCACTCTAGGCATTTTCAGCAAAATTAATTTTAAAACATTCTTCATTTCCATTAACTTATACATTCTTACTTTCCAATGATGTTCTGAAGTGTTATCTAAGACAATTCTGAAGGGCACATTCTTTGGTTTTCAGTCATTTTTAAAATAGCTATTACTAAATGATTATTAAATTGAAAACACAAGCACATATGTCCATTACCTAGCTAAGATGAACCTAAGTCTGCAATTCATATGGTAACTTTCTCAATTTCCACTCAATATTTTAACCTAATATACTTGGGAACAAACTCCTATTGTTTAAATCCCCACAACCACCAATTCTGTGTGAAAATATCTTTTTTAAAGAAATCATGACATTCTTTGTTGATACAAAAATATTTTAAAATAAAATATTACACAGCTTCAATAAATTTCAAATATATGTTATAAATATTAATATAAATTATCTTTTCCTTTATTTATTTACCAACATAATAAATAATATTTTTCTTTTAAAATATTAAATGAAAATTTATATTAATTTTTAAAAACAGATTCACATAAATTTTAAATATGTATAATAAATATAGATCATATACATATGTTTTAAGCAATAAATCAAAATTATATCAATTGTTCTAAATCATTTTAGTATTAGATATCTTATCATAATATTCCTTATTTCTAGTATAAAATCATTCATTCATACATAAAATGTTTTATAGTGGATTGAATCTTATCACCAGAGTATTTTAAATAAAAAATCAACTTTTAATATTGTTTTACTGCAATTCAAAATTTAATATTAAAAATTTCAAAAAGGTGCAACATATGATGATATATTAGAAATTTAATGGTCATTCTATAAGGAATTCAATTTTAATAATGTCATATTTGCAATAACCTAATAAAGAAATTTAAATTATATACATTATTAGTTTTAAATTGATCTCCCTATATATTACAATAAATATAGTGAATATTGTTATTTCAAGTGTTACATTAGCAAGTTAAAAAAATCTTTTTAGTTTTGTTATAAAAATTAATCTCATTTTTTCCTGAGGAAAAATAAATGGGATGATAATTTGAATCAATATTGAAATATTGCATATAATCATAACTCAAACTATTATAATATTAATTCTTTATTACTAAAAAGTAAATATATCTGATTAAAATATTTTTTGACAAACATGTCTTTTATTAAAATTCTACTGTTACTTGATCTAAAATTTGTAAATATATATCTTGAAAAAACTAATCACTCTCTTGAATGTCAGCTAATTTAAAAAGCACAATCTTTGTTTAATTTCCATTGGGTAACCAAGTCCAGAATATATATGTATGTAATAAGTACATCCACACATTTTAATCATTTGAATAACTATGAAAATAAAGGATTATTAAAGAGAGCATTATTTGCAAGTTTATTAAAATGATTCTAGAAAATCTAACTTGTGAGATAGATTGATTTCAATTTATAATTGATATTAAAAAATAAAAGTAGTTGCTAATTGTAAATCAAAATTCAGATTTTACAAATTCTAATTTATATTTTTCAATCAAATTTAGCTTTCTATTATAGGCACATCCGCACATCGCTAAACATTTATGCTTAAATAAAATTTAGTCAATTTTAAGTTTAGTTTTAAAAAGATAAAGAAACTAATTTATTTTAACTAAATAAATTTGTGCTTCGGCTCTTTAAGCGGGTAAGCCGCACGTCTTTTTTGATCGATTGACATGGTGCTTTCTTTCTTTACTGGCATAAAAAATATAAGCATGACATCAATCAAAATATGGGCATTTGATAGCTCTTTGTCATGTGATTCTAAAGATGTCTACCACAAAAAAATCCAATGAAATTTGGATTTTTTAGAGCAGTCTTAATCAAGAGTATTTAATTTTTTTGTTTTTTCATCGATTTTGTAATTTTCACGAAGCGATAAAGACAAAAAATATATCCCCATCTTCAAATCGACATTTATGGAATGTTATTCACAAACAAGGCCTACCATGGAGCCTCAACATAACAGGCTCGTACTACTAAGTATAAAATTTTAATTCTTTTAATATTTTAATTTTTTTAATATTTTAATTTTTTTTTTAATTTTTTGAAAAAATGATACTTTTTACTAATTTTAGTTTGTAGTTGGTGTGTGTTGATAAATTATATATTTATTTATGCTCATACAGAATTCATATCTACCGTAATTTTCTAAAGTTCTAATCCACTTATTATATAAAAATAAACTTATTTTATAAAAATAATGATTTTCAAAAAGTTTAATAATTTATTATTTATTATTATGTTTATATGATATGTTTGTGTTTACAAGTAATGAGTTACAAAACTAATAATCAAATGTATAGAAAGATTGCATATGCAGGCAAATAATCAAATTCTGATTCTTGTTTATGCCTTTATACTCATGCTTTGGAGTCACTCTGGTTTTGCTATATGTTTCATCACATTATTTTCAAGTCTATAGCTAACAAATGGACTATATGCAAATAAATTATATCTATGTGATGCAATAAATATAACAAGATAGCATCACTTGTGTGCATAAAGAATATAAACATCAGTGGTGTCCATAAAGAATATAAACATCACTGATATACACAAAAAAATATAAAATGACGAGATGAAACTCATTTTATCAGTGATATAGACAGTAGCCTGCAATTTCTAGTTTTAGATAGACAAAAAGCCAATTTCTATGATGATTTTTTTTGTATCTTTTATTAGGATGAATCTTTTTCTTTATAGATGCCTTTGACATTTGGAACTTTTGGGGTACAAGATAAAAATGAAGAATTCTTATGCGAATACTTTTGGAGATTCTGAAGCCCAGGATTATCCTCAGGTAAGATATATTATACATGGTTTGAAAGATAATTTTGTGAGGAATACAAAGAAATTATAACTGAAGATGAAATTAATATTTAGTTCATGATGAATTAGAAATTATGAGCAAGCAATGAAGTAATAATTATGTCAGATGCTGAAATTTCTTTTTTTACTTATTTTTTAAATGGTTATCACTATTTGTCTTAGACTTATTGTTTTCCTTAGTTTTTCTAGTTTCTATTAATGTAATTTTTTTTGCTCTAACATAATTAAAACTGAAGTTATTGTGAAAATTGTCTCAGATCAGTATTTTAAAAATTCAATATGGCGTTTTAGACCGAAGTAGTTAAAATTGTTATAGAAACAAAACTTAATTAATTAATAATTAAGAAAATTTTGCTCAAATAACTTATCTCATTATTAACTTAAATTCTTGAAAAGTGAGTTTCTTTTAAGCTTTGTTTCAGGTTTTGAAATGTTTTAAAATGTCGATTAAACATAATTTTAAAGGATTACAATAGCTAGTTGTAAACAAACAAGGATGATTTACAATAATTATTGGTTTATTTAATTAAAATAAAAAAGGATTTTGAAATGTTTTGTAATGATATAAATAGGCTAACTCAGAAAATAATTGTGTCTTTCTTTTGGTCTTTGCTTTTTGCCTGCTCAACATAGATTACAGGGAATCTCATCAAGCATTTGAAAGAATCAAAATATATTGCTGATCATCACTAAAGAACTTCATTCCTCACATGGAGACCATAACCATCAGGATGTCGAACCTCAATTCCTTAATTACGTCCAATACTGTGCCAATCAGCTTTGCATATATTAAATTGCAGTTAAAATACAAGCACTTCTCGCCAGTGAAAGTGAACAAATTTTCAAGATAAACTCTACTTGGAAACAAAATCTGATTGTGACTGATATTTGAAAATCATCAATTGAAAAGATTTTACTAGTGAACTACTAAAGAGCTCTCTTTTCATCTTATCTATAAAAAAATGTGTAATATAATTTTACCTTTCTATAGAAACAACCTCTTCTCAGCTGAATATTGGACTTAAGATAACAAGTATGCCAATATTTAGAAGTATCAGACAAATTTATATATACTTATTTATATTATTAGTTTTAATACTTATAATTTATAATACTTTAGTGTATTTGATATGTAATGGTATATTTTTTGAATATCTTTTTTTTTTTTCAAACATATAAACACTATTGAAAATTTCCATTATCTTTGTCAAAGTATTTTTAGTTGTGTAATAGTCTATATGTTTAAATATTCAAGAAAAAGGAAAAAATCAGTTTTCTTATTTTTTTTTTCCTTTTCTCCTAAAGAGTTTTAAAAGATGAATATAGTTTTAAATAATCTCAAATTTAGTTTAAGTTAAATCAATCTTTCTCCTAAAGAAAAGTTTTAAAAGAATATAAGAAAGATTTAGATTTTAAAGAGTAATTCACTTTAATAAAAGATCTCTCTCTGAGGCCTTTCAATAATCATCTGAATAACATAAATTAATGGAAGTATAGATATGTGTTTTAATGCTGGTGTGTTCTCATATATATATATAGTTTAATTAAAACTTAATTTTATTATGCATAAAGCTTTGAGGCAGTTTCCTATTTTATTGTTTGTTTCACATATATGCCTGAAATGAAAGGTTAGCATACATATGCATGTGCATTTTATATATTGACTCTGTAGATATTTTATCCACCATTTTTGAATGCTGGATATGTTATTTACCTCCCCAATATATATTATTCCCTCTTGAGGTACCCGCAGATGATATCGATTTTGCTCTGGGTTTAGAAACATTTCTCCCCATAAATTTTATTTTACTTTATACTTCAAGTTATTAGCGGATATTTATTGTGTTGTTTTACTTTTAATGCAGCAAAAGTTCAAATGCATAGTTTATAGGTGTGATTTTGTAATGGCCTTTGCATTGTGAATATTTAAAGTTAATTTAATGTTTTATTATTGCCTATTGTTTTAAGTTAATAGAAAATAAATGCACATACCTTAACTCAGCTAACTGATATATAACAGTTGAATAAACAATACTTACTTAAGGATAGTCTTCAGGAATAACCCTGAATTATTAAATATAAAGTTTTGAGTGTTAATGTTCAAAACTACATTGTCAAGTGCAATATATGCCAAAATAAAAGGGGCAATTTCAATTCATTATTAATAGTTATTTTGTTTGTTATTAGATTAATCGTTTAGCTTCTGTTTAATGCTATCTACTATGCCAATTGGTGTTTCTAAAGAATATTCCCTGTAACATAGGGGCAATTTTAAGTATCTATTCATAATGATGTGGCTGTGTAGGTGTTTATAATTGAGATACGCACTAGTAAATTCTTATGACTCAAGATTTTCTAGAGTATAAGTATAAAATGGTGCCCTCTAGTTTTTAGATATTATAAGATATAAATAAATCACTGATTATCATGGCCAACAAAAAAATAGAAAAGGTGAGCAATAATACTATATTTAAAGATAAAATAATTAATCAGTTCACCATTAATATACATAAAAATATAGATACTAAAACAAATATTGTTAAATTGTAAAACATAACATACAATATAAAAATAATATAGAAAGTTAAATTACTATAAAATAATTTACAAATGCCAAATTCCTTGGATTCATGTTTTGCTACCATTCACATTAGATAAATGCATTAATGATTACTAATCATTTATGAAGATTAATATTATCACATCATATATACTTAAGATATAAACTTTAAATTTAATTTCAGATTAATGTATTTTATTTTTATTAAGCATAACCACTTGATATTCTTAAACCAATTTCATCTTTTTTCTATATGCAATATCTTAGATATACTTTAAAATAAAATAAGTAATGATTCACCCAGAAATACATCTTGGGGATCACTCAATCTTTTCAAAAGGTAAATTGAATGAAAATTTTAAAAGTATACATAATATAGAACATTACCATCACACAGAATATTTTGTAAGTAAACTTAGAAAAGGATTAAATTCTGATGCTTATCTCTAAATGAATAAACAAAAAGAAAGAAGAATGTTCACTTCAGAAAATCAATAAAAACAAATTCAAAACTACTCTGTGCACAGTGATAATAATCTCATCATATAAGAAAATGTTTTAATTTTTTATTATAAAAAAAAATTCTGGGCACTCCCACTTAAATTCATTTCTTGTTTAGCTTAAATTTCTAGTAAAAATTAAATATAAATTATGCTAGTATAATTTTTCACCCTTTTTTACTCATACACATGTAATAACTAATAAAGAATCAAACATTTGTCATTAGTGATTATATGGTAAATTGAAATTTCAGGAGCAACATGGTAAGAGGGGAAGGATACATGTGAAAGGGGAATGGGAAGTGAAAAGGGTGTGTAGTCCAGGCTAGTCCGAGATGCATGCCTTCGTTGAGCAAGCACTGCATGGGTCCCAAACATTTAAATGGTTGGGTCCTATGACAGAGGCCGAGAGGGTGGGAGTTGGAGGATTGCTCAAGTGTCTGTGAGAAGTGGGGGTGGGGCTAATTTGATATCTCTGGTTTTAAGAGAGCAAATTAGGTCCAATAGTTTTTGATGCACAGAGTGTACTCTCTGGTCAAAAATAATAGCTCATCCGAGCAACCAGAGTGCATAGATGAGGAAAACTGATAGCCGCAAAGACCCCTGTTTCTATGAATTCTTGGAGGTTGAAGATGGTGTTCCTGTGCGAGGAAAGGCAGGAGTTGATGACACATCTCACTCCAAGCAGAAAGGGACATTTAAATAGGAAATGTTGGAGGGTTTCATTGTCGGTTTTACAGAGCTGGCATAAGGGAGAGATCTTGGTGAAACCCCTATGGTTGACCAAAAATTGATTGGTGGGAAGGGAGTGAAGGTTGATTTTGAAAAGGAAATCAAGGAATTTTGCCTCAAAAGATCACCTTTTGAATTTGCAGATTAATTGAGCATTGCTAAGTTTGAAGATTGTAGGAGAGACAATGGAGAAGTCTGTGGTCTGATTGAAAACTTCCCAGTACTTTAATTACATTTTTATTATATTCAAATAACAAAAAATAATTACAACAAAGGATAAATAAAAAAATTTAAACTAACTACAATCCATAATGTAAAAAAAAAACCTTTTTTTTTATAAGTTAAAACAAAGTATATGCATAGCAGTAAAGTTGCACTGATAAGCAAGCAAAATGGTCAATTACCAATTAATCAGCCATTCATTATTGGCCAATACCAATTAATTGGCGATTATTAAATACAGTTAAAAGTCTAATGGCAATTTTTTGGGTGTCTCTCTCACATCAACAACATAGTGCCATTACATTGTGGAAGCCAAAAAACACTACACAGTCTTTATACAGGTTCTTAGTGCGGCAAGAATTGATACAAACATTTCTATATATAAATATATTTATGTATAATAAAAATATTTATAAAATTATGGTTATTTTAATTTCTTTTTCCCATTTTTATATGATAAACAATTAACAGTTAAATAAATATATATTAGTGAGCATCAGAATGAATTTATTCTATATACATTTAATTCAATGGAGAAAATTGAATCGAGATGTCAGCTGTTATAGAAACGAATTGTTTGTAAGCCTATGGGTATAATTGCATTTTTAAGTATATCAGATTTTTAACCAGGATACAAAAAAATCAGGATGCTTCATAAATTTTTTTAACAATTCTATATATATATGTTTGAGGATGCAGGACAAAATCATGAAAAATTGAACATGAAATCCTAAATCAGGAGATCTTGCAGCCCTAATTGTATTATTAAATTATATTTAATAATATTTATATGTATATGAGCCTAAAACATCCTTATCTAAGAGATCTACAGATGAATTATTAAAAGAGTGTGCAGTTATCATACTCATATTTATTTTATTGTAATAATAATTGGTTAGAAGATCAATTAGCTGCAGTTTCTAGTTTTCCTTAAAAAGCCTATGTATTGTTTATAAAATATTTCATTTAAAACATTTATATTTTAAAACACCTTATCAAGAACCTATAATACTTTATTGTTTCAAAAGGAGCAAATATACTTATGATATAATCTCTTTTCTGCCAATAGTAATACAACAATAGTTAAATAATATTATGTATGAAATTCTATAACATTAAAATTATTTTTAATATTAAGTTATTTTCTTTTTCAGATTCATTTATTATTTTTTAATACTTTTTCCAAATCCCAACCTGTCATGGCTTCCAGTATGGTAGGGAAATTTTTTAAGATAGACGAAAATGAGGTTATCAAAGTGCAATTTATGTAATGTTTAATATCAAGGGGTGGAAAAAATGCTAAAAGTTTTACACCCCCAAATATGATCAATCATTTCAAAAAATATCATCATGAAGGCTTTTTAAAAGAAACTGGAATGATGAAAATAGAAACCAAAGAAGATGAATGCTTATCAGTAACAACGGAAACATATACACTAAGACAGGCTACTTTAGTTCAAGTATTAGAGAAAAAAAAATTGTGGGATATAAATGATTAATGATCCCAAGAAGTTCATTGTTTGACTGGAGAAATTATAGCTGGAAATATACAACCTTACTCTGTTGTGTCTGATTTAGGATTTCAAAGATTTCTTAAAAAATTACTTCTAATTACAATATTCTCTGCAGAAAATATTTTTCTATATCGTCCCTGATATATTTCAACAAGTTGTTAAAAATTCAGAAAATCTATTGATGATGCAAAGTATATTCCTCTAACCAGTGATATTTGGACAGCAATGACAAACAATTCTTTTTTTAAGTGTAACAGGCCACAGTTTCAGCAATGAAGTGCTATTTTGAGAATTGTTATCTTTGAAGGTTCCCACACAGCTACACAAATCAGTGAACAAATAATATTCTTGAACAGTATAACTTGACAAGTAATAATTTATTCTTAGTACTGAAAAATTCTGAAGCAAATGTAGTAGATGGAATCAGGAATTGCAACTTAAGGGGCATATGCATACACTGCAGCTAATACTTAATGAATGTATATTTTCTCAATAAGCTGTGAAAACTATAATCTCAGCAAATAAAAATATTGTCACATATTGTAATCATTCTGCTTTAGCTTTAAACAAATTGGAAGATTTGCAAGACCAGTTATGTTTACAGAAACATAAATTAATTCAAAATAACCATACTCTCTGAGATCTTATCAGTTGTCTCTCATTGATAAAACTATTCTTTTTCTAAAACTATTTGAAGAAATTACTCTGGAAGCTAGCAAACAAAAAACCATATCATCTTTAATAATTTCTGTAACACTGAATTTATTCTTGTCAAAAGCCAGTAGTTCCTTTAGTGGAATTTATACCACAGTAGAAGATTTACAAATTTCAATAAAGAAAAGATTTTCAACATATATAGAAAACCAAGTCTCTATGCTTATTATTTTTATTAGATCGAAGATTCAAAATGAAATTTCAAAAAGAGGATATGGTAATGGAAATAAAAAGATGGACATTTGATAGCTTAGAAGATGCTGATAATTCAAAATCTCAAGAATTAAATTTTGAAGCTTCTACTTCTGAGATGATCAAGATAGAGGACAATCTCTTAAGTTTTCCAATTTATTTGATGAATTAGCTTCTGGTAAATGAAAGAATGAAAAAGAGAACATTTTCCAAATAAAAGAAAAAAGAATCAAATGAACAAACATGTGGATCAAGAATTAGAAAACTTTAAATTTACCCCTTATACCAAGACATAGTGGTCCATTTTTGTGGTGGTGAAGTTCAAAATAACTTTTTCCTAATTTGAATAAACTAACTATGAAATATATAAGTGCTCCAGAATCTTTCATTGGAAGTGAAAGAATTTTCAGTACTGGAGATAACATTTATGAACCAATAAGGAATAGGCTATGCTTTGAAAATAGGGATATTCTCATGGATTTTTTTTTTTTTTTTTTTGCATTACAATTTAAGGATTTTAAATATTGAATATTAAATTTTTAATTTTTTAATATGTTAAAATAAAAAAAATAATTTTTAATGGGTTAAAAAAAGAAATAACTCTTTAAAAGGATAAACTAAAAGGAATCATTTTTTAATAGGTTAAAATATGTAAAATGAATAATTTGAATTAAAAATTTTTTTGTTAATTTTCATTTTTTCATGCAAGTAATAACAGAAATCTTTGATTTTTGATTACTAACTCTATACCCAACAACAATATTAAAATACAAAAATTGCTAATTATCAAAGCCGATTAATCAGCCAAATGGAGGATACCGATTATTCAGAAAAATGACCGAATTGGCTGATTACCAATTACCTGCCAATTAATCAATGCAATCCTACATAATAGAAATTCAAAATAATTAAGAAATCTATTATATTGTAGTCTTGGAACATTTAATGGCTGTTTTTAAATTAATAAGTTATTTACTCTTAAAAAATAGATACCAATGTAAAAATTTGCATAAGAAAAAGAAACAAACTCAATGTGAATTAGATGTTTTAACATAACAATGTCATTAATTATATCAAATGACTGATTTTAAGTAGAAATATTTGAGAAAATAAATGTAAACGTTCAGTCAAATTATATCTAATATATTCTCTTATTTTTCTCCACTTTTTTTGCATATCTTCATATAATCATATATATTATTTATAATACTTCACTCAAATACATTTTAATGCAATTAATTTTCTTAAAAACTTCTTTATTTTCTTACAGTTTCGACTGTCCAACAGTCTTCTTCAGAGCTACAAGATTTGAATAATACAAATACATAATTATCATTTCACATATATATGTATAAATCTTATATAAATCAAAATATATATATATCTCCATCATTTTACACACATATATAAAACACACACATATATACATATATATCAAAATATACACATATTTTCTTCATATATATATACACATATAAATCTATATCACCCCTAGACATATATATAATCCATATCTACATCTATATATATATATGCATATCCAATACCTAGACATACCTCTTTTAAACATACATCCATATACAGATATACATACACCTACAGACATATATACAATCTTCATATATCTTTACTAATATACATCCATATGTATATTCTATCTACACATATATAAAATACAAAACATATCCAATTCACCGTTTTTTATTTTTTACCTTTTTAAACAATTTCATTTTTACTTATTTTTAAATCAACCTTTTAAATATTCTTCTTTTTAATATTATTTATAATATTTAATACTATTTTATTATTATTATTTTTATAATTATCTAATATATAACATCTTTTACTTTACTATCTTTAATTTTACTTTTTATAACTTTTATCTCTATTTCACTAAATAATATTTTTAACATTATTACCTCCATCTTCCTTACAGTTGTTTTAACTTTAATTAAAATGACCGTTTTTTTCAAAATTTTCTATCTTATTTATTCATTTAAAACAGCTCCCTCTGTTATCAATATTATAAAACTTATAATTCTATTTACCTTCCAACTTCCCAATTATAATCATTAACCATATTCCAATATTATAAATAGCTACTTTACCATTATTCCACATCTAAATATACATATCAAACATCCATATTTCCTACATATATATATACATCTTCACATTACCTCTATACATATAACTAAAATAATATATAAAACCAATATATAAACCCAATACATAAAACTATATCCAAAATAAAAGATTACAAAATTAAAAAATTAACAATTTAAAAATTATTAACAAATCCCTACCTACACCTATACACCCACATATATATATATATATCCAAAAATATAATTATATCCCTTAAAACACATTCGTATATATACCTACATTCCCAATATATATACCTCTATTTATATATATACCTATATTCTCATATATACCTATATTCATAACACATATACCTACATATATCTATCCTCCTATACATTTATACATACCCACCCACATAAATACTCAACTTACTTATAAATTACATATATAACTATACAAACCACATCTAATGCCCCAATTTATATTATCTTTAAAATCTATTTTATTTCTACGGTTATTTTTTCATTTTATTATCTATCTTGTTTAATACATAATACCTTTTTACTTCCTTATCTATAACACAAAACTATCCAATAGACCATTTTTTATTACCTTTAAAACTATTTTATTATTACTTTTAGTTTTTAAATTTCTATAACAAATTTACACAATTTTTTATAAACATTACCCTTTTTATTATTTATTATTACTATCAACTCCCTCTGTTATCAATTTTATAAAACTTATAACTATTTTTAACCTATATTTATTAATAATCTCTACAAATCTTTTATGTATATCCACATAATATAACTTTTAAACCTACTTTCTTTTATTACTATTATTAATACCATTATTATTAATCAATCACAACAATAAACATGCTAACACCAATATCTTTTCCAAACCATATTTTAATTTTATATTCAATATTCGCTACCCATATACACATTCATACACTCCTAAAACATATATATATATATTCTTATTTTTAATTACTAATAAGCCTATAAATCCAATACTACACCTACCAACACAACATTCTTAGTCCCCCATCCCTATTTAAACTAGGCCTTATCCTCTTAATTAGTATCACTTCTTTTATTTTTCTATCTCTTCTTTTATTAGTATATCCTAACATTTTTATACTCTCTTTGTCAAATACATGCCCTGTTTCCATAGTATGCAAATAAATCGGCGAATTTTTATCATACCTATGTTGATTTAACCTCGTAAAAATAGAATTCTTTGTCTCCCCTACATATTTAGTCCTTATCATATTTTTCTTACAATATCTACAATCTATTTGATATATGCCATTTATACATTTCCGCATATCTTTAATGTATTTATTATCTAATATATTCATTATATTTTTTCTTTTTTTATTTACTACCTTATACTTAATTACATTATTATATCTTTTATTAATTTTTCTAATAATTTTATTAACATCCTTAACTATATTATTACTATATGTTTTAACCCCTATATACTCCTTTATATTTTTATTTCTATATTTAACACTCTCTTCTTCCTTATTACCTTTCTTATATTTATCTTCTATTAATTTTATATTCTTCACTATTGCATTCTCTGGATACTCATTTTCTTTAAATTCCTTTACTATTAATTCTACTTCTTTCTTATATTCCTTTTCACTTGAACGATAATTAATAGCCCTACATATTCTTGAAGTTATGCTATTTATTTTATATTTATTATCTGTATTAGAATTCCAATTCATTATATTACTATTTCCATTTACTTTTTTATACACTGATGTTTCTATTCTACATCTATTTTTAACATATGTTTTTGTTAACAATATGTCCAAATATGATAACTTATTATCTTTCACTCTTTCCACTGTAAATTTAATATTTCTATCTAAGGTATTAATTTTATTTAAATATTTATCAATTTGTCTTTCACTTCTATTAAAAATTAATAGATAATCATCTACATATCTTTTCAACATTATTGGTCCAATTTCCTCATCTATCATCTTTTTTCTATTTCCTCCATATATATATACAACTTAATATCCCACTCAATGCCCCTCCCATCAATAACCCTTTTCTCTGCTTAAAATATTCTTCATTAAACTCAAATGTTATTTCCTTACAATACAACTCTAGAATCTGTTTTAATTTATCTACTGGTATTTCTATTACTTTTCTTTCATCTTCCATATATTTATTAATAGCTAAATCTATCACTTTATCTACATCCAAATTCGTGTACATTGACACTATATCTATCTTAATCATTGTCAACCTATATTTATCATACTTATTAACTTTTTTTTTAATTTCTTTAATTAACTCCTTATTGTTTTTTATAAAAGCACTGCTTTTCTTATTAATGTATTTTTTTAAAATATTATGTGCTAACCATTTAGATACCTTATCAAAATATGCACCCTTTCCATTTATTACTGGTCTTAATGGCACTCCTTTATATATTTTTGGTGCTCCATATATTCTCGCTAATTCACAGTCTTTATTTCCTAATTCATCCAATGTTCTTCTATCTATTAATTTATAATTAAATAACCCTTTAATTAATTCATACATTTTTTTACTTTTTATTCCAGTATCATCCTTCATTATTTTTACAAAAAATTCTTCCGACAACATTTTTTCCATTTTTTCTATATATTCCTCTCTTTTCATTAATACCATTTTACTACCCTTATCAGATTTTATGAATATTATATTATCTTCATACTTCTTTTTAATATCTGTTACCTCTTTAACAGTTATTCTACTCTTTCCTTTATTTTTATTCTTTTTATTACCTTTATCTTCTAATCTTTTCATTTTATATATCACATTATTACTTTCTTCTTTTAATCTTTCTATCCATTCTTTATCCTTAACACTTATAATATTATTAATTTCTTTATTTTCATAATAATAAATATTGTAATTACTTTCTATATATTTCTGTGCCAATTTTTCTATTAATGCTTGCACTTCTAATATATCTTTATTATTACACTTCCCATATGGCACATATTTTATTCCTTTTTTAAGTATCTCCATCTCTTCTTCTTTCAATTCTATACCACTTACATTACATATTTCAATATTACTTTTTTCATATTCTTCTTTATTCCCTTCTTCTTTCTCTTTCTTCAAATTATCCATTTTTCTTTTATGTCTCAATCTTGTATTTTCATTTACCATTTCTTTCTTTCTTTCACATAATTTTCTAAATAAATCTTCTTCCTTCCTAGTTATCCTTCTAATCAATATTCCTTCTATTCTTTCAATACTATTATATATCTTTTTTTTCTTTTTGTATTCCTTTCTTATATATTCTTTTAAAATTTTCTTTTCTATATTATTTATAATGTTTTCTTTATTTTTAATTCCTTTTCTTAATTTTCTCATCTTAATAAAATTTGGTATTAGATTATATCTTTCACAGTCCTTCAAGAATTTAATATTGTTATTCACATTATTTAATTTTAATATTAATTTCCATCTGTCATTTAATATTCTTGATATTTCATATCCTTCTAATTCTTTAATGTAGTCCATTAACATTTTTATATTGGCTATATTTTCCATCTCATATATTATATATTACATATATCCAAAACTTGTCTTTCTTCTTTTCTCTAATCCTTTGTGTGATTTTCTTCTTATCAGAAGTATATTCTCTTATTTTTCTCCTTCACTTTTTTTGCATATCTTCATATAATCATATATATTATTTATAATACTTCACTCATATACACTTTAATGCAATTAATTTTCTTAAAAATCTTCTTTATTTTCTTACAGTTTCAACTGTCCAGCAGTCTTCTTCAGAGCTACAAGATTTGAATAATACAAATACATAATTATCATTTCACATATATATGTATAAATCTTATATAAATCAAATATATATATATATATCTCCATCATTTTACACACATATATAAAACACACACATATATATCAAAATATACACCCATATTTTCTTCATATATATATACACATATAAATCTATATCACCCCTAGACATATATATAATCCATATCTACATCTATATATATGCATATCCAATACCTAGACATACCTCTTTTAAACATACATCCATATACAGATATACATACACCTACATACATATATATAATCTTCATATATCTTTACTAATATACAATCATATATATATTCTATCTACACATATATAAAATACAAAACATATCCAATTCACCGTTTTTTATTTTTTACCTTTTTAAACAATTTCATTTCATTTTTACTTATTTTTAAATCAACCTTTTAAATATTCTTCTTTTTAATATTATTTATAATATTTAATACTATTTTATTATTATTATTTTTATAATTATCTAATATTTTAATTAAAGTTAAAACAACTGTAAGGAAGATGGAGGTAATAATGTTAAAAATATTATTTAGTGAAATAGAGATAAAAGTTATAAAAAGTAAAATTAAAGATAGTAAAGTGAAATCCAGAAGAATAATTTAAAAACAAAACAAAAAATAATGAAGATCCTTACTAATGTCATTTTTGATAATGATGAAGAGAATGCCATTATTCCCATGATAGTGGAGGTATTTCAAACAAAATCTGTCATGTAGTCAGATGGTTTTACTCATCAATGCCTTCTACCAAGCTATATAAAAAGCCAGCCCCAAATTTTAACACTGCTATTGAGGGAATAGGGAGAACACCTTAGTCAATGGAAAATACAGAAACCATGGAGGTTTGTGTCAATATCTAGCAAAGAAATTTGAAGTTCAGTAATGTATTCTTAGTTATGCTGGGATTAATCCAAGATATGATTCTAGGATCAGATTTTCCATATAGACAAAAGCCTAATTTAGATTATAATCAGAGTATATTTACTTATGGCGATTATGTTATATGAAGGTCTAAAATAATATAACACACTGTACAACCAATGTATACAATAAGTCAGTGGCAATGCAGATGTGAAGGTTACAGTTGAAAAATCTTCCTTAAAGATGTTAGATGAACAATAAATAGTCTTTAGTGAAGCTTTTAATAAAATATGATCAAATAATTTTCTAATATGCCAGTAACACATTAAAATAAAAGAAGAGCCATTTTCAGACCAGGTCATACCCTATTCTGTTTCAATATAAATATGAAGTGGACAGTGCGATCCAGCAAATAGATGTATGGGAATTATTGAGAAATGCTCCTCATCTTACAATAACACCTTAGTAATTGTTAAGCCAATAGATTGAATACTATCAAATCCCTAAAATATGTATCTTATCAACTATTCTCATTAGATTCCAAGGAAAGACAATCTTATCACAGTGAATTTAAACATTTAGGTCCTGGCAGGTATCATTTCAGTCATGTGACAGCCTTAGATATAGAGGATATATCTATATCTTTAGATGCATGTCCTTCAGACATCTTGAGATACCTAAATAAATGCTGTCATAAAGTAAAGTACATCATCACTTTATATATAAATGATGTATGATATTGCATCCAAAAACATGGTAGAGAATGTAAATCATCTGAAGTTATTTATAAAAGAATATCATGACAAAAACATCCCTAACGATTGTCAGAAAAGCTACCTAGCAATCTAAGTTATTTTTGGGTTCTCTGATAAGTAAAGAAGTAATCAAAATCTAATCCAGTTAAGATCACAGCTATTTGGAATTTATCTCAGCCTGTCAACAGATATCAGTTGAAGTCATTTTTAGGACCGCAAATTTTAACTCAGGTTTCATAGAAACTTTGAAAAAGTGACTACCTTTTACTGCAATCTTAGAAGTGCTATGAATATGACAAGAATTGTCGAAAGCATCACTATCAAATAATAATTTTAAATTATAATACCTTTTCTGGATATATGTTTGAAACATTTATATAAATATTACAATAAACTCAAAAAACAAGAAAGATTATATTTTTTGAGTTATAAAGACTAACAGTGGACATAGATCCCTTGACAAAATGAAGATTTCAATTTTATCCAAAACAATTTCCTTGAACAAGTTATTCTGGCATATTCACAATTCACTAAACTCTTCTCACTTCAAGCATCTGTTAGAGTGGCTTCAGTCTCCCAATTTGTGTTGTACTAAATTGATGAAAGCCATCATCAAAAAGCACTGTATTTTTATAGCCAAATCCTGAAAGGAGCAGACAGAAATTGCACTACAACAGAAGAGACATTGGCTTTAGCATGGGCCTTGGAAAAATTTAAATATTTTTTTATTGGGAGCTTAAAATTTCTGAATAACAAATGATTGATTACTCCATTGAAGTTTTTTCTTGCAAAATTTACTTATAAAGTCATAAATGGTAGTGGAGCTGACGTGCTAATATTCTGATTCATTATTCCATCAATGTACCTCAACAGTATCCATATTTAGAATCTTTTCATTGCAATCCTAACAATTGCTATGGATAATTCATTAGAATTACAATGACGAATTATATTGGGTTGATTCTGAATAAAGGAATATCATAGCACTTTTAATTGGTTGACTATCTCCTCAACATCAAGACTTTAAATATGTGAAAGGGATGTAAGATGTTTATAAATTATCTAATAAATTATTGTTTTATTCTGACGATATCTGTAAGATTCTCATATCAAAGGAACTCAGATATTAGCTTGTTAAGTAATCTCATTGTTTATGGATACATAAAATGGAATATATGCCACAAAAATTATTCTATTGGCCAAATATGTATTTCAATGTAATGTCCTTCCTTAAAACATGTCAAATTTTCCTCCTAAACAACACATTTAAACAAATAATTTGCTGAGATAATGCATTCTATTATACAAAAAAAAATCTGAATGAGTTACTTACAATGGATTTCTATGGCTCATTACCATTCGCAAAGTATCAGTTTCTCATCATAATATATGATGTGTTTTCTCAATATATCATTGCATATTGATGCTTATAATACCATCTGAGTATTAAATGACCAAAAAAATTTTGAAGTCAGAAAGCTTCATGGTATTTTCCCTGATCATTTTGTGCTTTTTAAGTCAGGTGAGTAGAAATGCTGGAAACAAAATTAAGGCAATTAACACATGTTAACATTAATACATAACCCACAATCTAACATTTGGAAAAGTTATGGGAATTTATCAATTCTGCCTGTGTATGAATACTAATTATTGGAGATGGTTAAACAAATTCAAAATGTAATGAATTATATCAATTGGACTCAAAACAAGTTTACTGGATTTTCACATGTATGATTCCACTTTGGAAAGAAGTGTCCAATATTAATCAAAACCCCCATTTCCAGAAATCCCTAGGCAAATTGATGCAAACTAGAACAAAAAATCTCATACTTAGTAGGAACACATAGTTGAGTTGCATAAAAATGGATGTCAAAGACTGTGCCAGTTAGATGTGAATGATATTTTTGTGGGGAAAACTCCTCACAAGTAGGCCATTTTGTTATCAGTACAAAAAATAATTTCCCTTTATAGAAAGATCAGCATGCAATTCATAGAGAAATTGGAGATGTTTCATTCTAGAAAATGACTGAGTACAAGAGTTTTACAAGGCTTAAGTCTCAGGCCAGCTGGGGATGTAAAGAAGATAGGATAGCAATGAAATATGAAGATTCACAATTTGTTTTAACTACATCTAAAGAAAAAATATAATTGAGCATTAAAATACATGATTTAACTGTTTAAAAAAATAAAATTTTTATTTGGGAATTGTAATTAAAAATTTTTACCTTTTTTATTCCATTAGGGGGGATTTGAAATGTATACTTCCATTTCACATTTAATTTGGTAGTTGGCAATAAGAAGATTAATTTAAGGTTTAAGCATTAGATTGTATATTAGTAAATATAACAAGGTTATATTTTAATTTGCCATAGAGATAAACACATATACACATTAAACAGGAAATTTCATTTGTGCTTGAATAAAAATGTTTTTGCTTTTATTTTAAATAAAAATTATTGTACTTTAATTAAATAAAAATGATTTTTATTTTTATTTTAAACAGGAAATATGAAAGTTTTCTTCTTTTTTTTATGAGTTTAAAGATAAAATGATATAATTCAAAAAAGGTTTAATTAAATTAAAGTTTTACATAAATTGAAAATCAGAGTATAAATTTTATTATATTGTTATGTTATAAGAATTACCTCCTTGTTAAATGGTTCACTAATCTTTACTTTCAAAAATCAAACTTTATTTACACATTAGAGTGGATACAAAAGCAATCAATGATAGGATAACATTGTCTATAAGAAAGTTTCAATGTACACCTATAAATGAGGTATGCAAGCCATGTATACAGAAATATCAAAAGTTGTATTAGACCAACAATTTAGTCTTAAGAACAGTATAAGAAACTCATGATGGTTAATTAATGCAAGTATGAAAGCAACATAAATAACTATAAATAAAATCAAAGATTATATTAATGCCTTAAGGCAGCGTGTCATGAGCTTAATTAATTAGGAATATAAAGTAATTCAAACCTATGTATAAGGTTTGGAAATTCCATTGATTAATGATTATCCTGGCCCAAGGACTATAAAAATATTTATAAGTTGATATATTAAGTTAATTGTATAGTATGCAATTAATACAAAGCTTGTGTATTAAATATATAGGGTATATGAAAGATCTTCATAGTTAAAGTTAGATTATTCTTAAGTGAAAGATGTAATATATTATTTGTTTAGTGGGTGGGAGAAAGTTCTAGTTTTGGGCCTAATAAACACATGAATTAGGATTCTAGCCTCATCTGGCTCCAGGTTTTGTCCATTAGCCAAGGCTGTCGAGTTCATTTATCCTCTTCTTTTATCTTGTAGAGGGATTTGAAAAAACGATTAATCATAGAGTCATCACAGCCATGATCAAATATCATGCTACATCTGGCAGTCCAAATTGAGAAGTTAATGAAAGTGGCCAGTCTTTGATTTCTAATTAAGCTTTGTTATACATTTTCTTTCCTTGCCTCAACATTTTGGTTTATTTAAAGCTAGAAATATTATAAATAAGTGTAAAACAGAATTAAACATTCTATAGAAAAAGGCCATTAATAGGAAAAAATCTTAAAATATAAATAGCAGGCAGCAAAAATCAGTCTCATTTCTTTTATCTTTTTCTGCATCATGCAGATTATCAATAATAGAAATATTTTGCAACTAATGAGCAACTAATAAGAATCATCCTCAGATACCTATAAACTTTCCATGCTTTGTTTGTTTACATCTAAAATCTCCCTGAGTTTATAGAACCATCTTATTTGAAATAATAATATTGGTTTTTGAAGTAACTTAATTAAATCAACCATGTGCCTACCATATAAAAACCTACAACTATCAACAATATACATTTCAAATATGTGGGACATTAATGATGATTAAATGTTTAAATTCAACCACAGTAAACACAGAATCCTGTAATGCCAATTTGAACTGCGAATTTCAATAGAGAAGAAAAAAACATGTAAAAGAAATATTATTATTGCCAATGGACTTTTCTCACTGCTGCATAAAGATTAACCAAAAATAATTACATAAAAGCTATTTTCATTTATAGACATTTCACAACTTGATTTAAATTCTAAAATAAACTTCTTTTACCTACAGACTCTTATTATTATCTATTTCACCAGCAATTCAATTTCTTAGTTAACTTTTTTTTTTTTAAATCAACAAATGTATAATATTATTATAATGCTAGTTTTAAAAATTAAAAAAAAAGATGGAGCTCAATCTGTGATGGCTAAACTTCACAGATAATTGTTTATTTTTAAATATTTACCCCCAAAACAATAATTTGGCTCATACAAATCCTCCTAAAACCTATCTAAATTAATCAAAAATGTCAATTGTATAAAATATAAATCAAATGATAAAAATCAAGTCAGATGTCACATGACTTAATTTGATAAAGCTTGTATTTACAAATGTTATATATAGAGCTCGCAAAACAACAAGCTTTGAGAATATCCTCAATCACAGACTGGTTTCTGCTTCTGGCATTGTCAGTGAGATACCAGGGTATTCAGCATTAGATTAAAAATACTAGGGCAAGCCCAGCACCTCACTGACCCAGAAGCAGAAACCAGTCTGGGGTTAAGGATATTTTCAAAACTTGTTTTGCAAGCTCTATATATAACATCTGTAAATACAAGCTTTCTTAAATTAAGTCATGTGATATCTGACTTGTTTTTTTATCATTTTATTTTTTGCTATTAAGGCATTGGTGATTTTATATTGCTAAAGCTATTAATATATTGTGTATCTGAACTTAGTTCAGTCCCATATGGCTATTTGAGTTAGATGGCTGGATTGGAAGACATATGGATGTCTGACAATTTCAGATTTTCTACTCAATAATTATACATTAGATAAAGGGCTGAGCTTGTCCTAGTATTTTTAATTTAATGCTGAATATCCTGGCACCTCCCTGACAATGCCAGAAGCAGAAACCGGTCTGGGGTTGAGGATATCCTCAAAGCTTGTTAAGAGCTTGTTATGCGAGCTCTATATATAACATTTGTAAATACAAGCTTTATTAAATTAAGTCATATGAGATCTGACTTGATTTTTTATCATTTTTATTTTTTGCTATTAAGGCTTTGGCAATTTTATATTGCTAAAGCTATTAATAGGTGTTGTATCTGAACTTAGTTCAGTCCCATATGGCTATTTGAGTTAGAAAGCTGGATTGGAAGACAGGGATGTCTGACAATTTCAGATTTTCTACTCAATAGTTCTACATTAGATAAAGTGCTGGACTTGTCCTAGTATTTTTAATCTAATGCTGAATATCCTGGCACCTCAATGACAATGCCAGAAGCAGAAACCGGTCTGGGGTTGAGGATATTCTCAAAGCTTGTTAAGAGCCTGTTTTGCAAGCTCTATATATAAAATATAAATCAGAACAAATATATTGATGGAAATAATAGTCAGATATCTGTGAATACTATCAGATTTCAAATATTTTATTAGGAACAACAATACTTGAATATTCGTTTAAGAAAAGGGGGGAGGAAGAAAAAGTTAAACAATTTAGTGGCAGCCTGTTAGAGCTGATATTGGAATGAGCCTTTATTTTATTGATTTAAGGTAAGCCTGACTTATTAATAAAAGTTTTAAACAAATTCTAGTTTTATTATGATATATATGTCACAAATGCTTTCATACATTAAAGATATTGACATAGTATATATATTTAGTAATGTATTTTTAAGATTTTACCACACCATATTTTATAGATATATCTTTGATACATACCCACTATTTACCAATAATTCAAGCACTGATTCTCTAGATTTTGAAATAAAAATTTTATTAGAATTACTTATTTGCATAATTATAATTTTTAGAGGTATTTTTAATACTTAACAAATTAGGTACGCAGTTATATTAATTTATACGATGATATTAGAATAATTACTGGAAGGATGGTGCATTACATGCTAAAGATCTAGATGCATTGATCCATAATCCAAAGCTCCTCACTGATGAGGCCATAAACTTAAAATAATTTTGGATATTGGATAGGAATATAACAGGATAGCAATTAATAAGCACTATCATCTGGCATCTATTATTATTTATTAAAGCTTAGAATAAGTGACATATAAATAGAGAAAAATGATGCCACTTAAACTCTTCATAGATGCCTGTTATTTAAAACCAAAAATCATTCATGCACACTATAAAAAGACAATACTTCTAGAACTTTTTTTTTCAATTCTGGAGTTTTACTGCCATTGTTTTAATTTAGAGTTATCTTTGTAATACTTTCACTGATATAATGGAAAGAAGAGATGCTTGCTAATTTAAGATTCAAATACATACAAAAAATTGCTCCTTGTACTTTTAGTTGTAATTCTGAATAGTCTACTGTGTTCAGTACAATGACTATTTAATTTTATTTTAATCCTTTAACTCTTCATTAATTAAATATACTGTACTGTAAAAATATTTCAGAAAAAAAAATTCTGTCGAAATTTAGACAGTGTTACAAAATATCAAACAAGTAAAAGATGAACTAAAATGTTCTATTAGTGAATATATTTGATGTTCAGAGATTGGCTTCTATAGACATTGCAAAATTCTTTTCTAGAACTTTTTTTTCCTTTGCTTTGGAAAGGAAATAATCATTTTTGTTTGCGAGTGGCTGCTGCATATAAATATGTACAGCATTTTGTAGTTATGTAAACTGTTTCAATATCTAGTTTAATTGTTAAATGTTTTCTAAATATATTCAAGTGTTAAAATTAATACAGATTAATATAGAACACTATGTCCTTAAGTCTATCATTTTGTTATTGTATTGCTGCCTGACCAATGATAGTTGGGAAGCAAATTTGTATCTTTACACTCAAGAATAGACTATTCTATCAAAGGCAAGTCAGTAGAAAATTTACATACCTATCTACAAGAGTCTTCCTGATTTCTCCATTTTTTGCAATTTAAGGTAAACATTGCCCTTAAAAAAAAAAGGAAGATTCCTGATAGATAAGCATATAAAATTTCCAATGGCAGGCATCTTTAATAGAATGGTGAAATCAGAATTTTCATAGATACATATAAGAAACTTCTATTGTCTGCAGGAGAATGTCATCTTAAATTCAGTATACATGAATCTAAAGATAACCAACTCAATTCCTACGCCAGTATTGATCTTGATGCAGCCAGTAACACTTGAAGTAGAAAGAAGAGTAATATCATCAAAACATTATATTCTACACTAACAAAAATATTAAGAAAATTTGAATTTTTCTAAAAACGTTTAAATATTAAGCTAAATGGTGGACATAGTCCAACATATATATTTTTCGTTCTCTGTAAACTTCATAAATGTACGTCCTCTCTCATTTTTATCACCATAACCAAATTTATCTACACTTTCATCTTTCAATTATTTTTTCAATTATAGTAGTAAAGTTGACCATAATAATATTAAAATGTTTGGTCTGATCAAGTCTTTTATACACTTGTATAAATATCCTCTATTTCATCACAGTGAGAAGTTGGGTCACAAATCTTAATTATCTGCATTTGGTATCTTCCATGAAATTGAATTAACTCTGATAAATCAAATCTCATGTTGTTTTTCCACATTTTATTTATAATGTATCCCACACGACTTGTGCTTCCCAATATTTGTGCTTCTATCTTTACAAAGTTCAATAATGCTCTATTTAATATTAGACAGTTCTAATTCTTGCAATCTTTCTCTTGAAAGTAATCTGCACTTCTAAGTCCTTAAATAAAAGGTCATCAAATGGCTATCTAGCATTGCAATCACAAGATTCTTAGCACTCTCTGCATTTATAGCCTCTTGGAAATAAAGGTCATAATTAAGTTTGTTATGAATCTAAAGATTTATTTAACAAAAACTGCATTCAAGAAAACTCAAGTGATATTTCAGTTAAGAGCTATCAGGCAACTGAGAAGAATGACGATGTTTTTCTTGATCATAATTCGGAAGAAAAAAGTGAATAAACTTACAACGCTGGCTGATGTATTTTTGTATGTTGGTGAGTAGCCCATTCATGTTTTATACTATATGAATAATCATATAATAATAGTTACAATGACAAGAACATATGAAATGGACATTATGAATTTACCTTGCTCAGTTCTTGGAAGATCTCAAAAAGAAATCAAAGGGCTTTCTTTCAGTTAACAGCCACTCCTTTCTGCAACTATGACTAAAAATAATGCTCTCTAATTTTAAAATAGCAATTTAGAAAACTACAAATTATGAGAAAAACAATGAAATTTAAAATATGTATATGTTTCATTGTCATAAATTACTCTAATTTAATGCCTCCTTAACCTTTTCAAAGATATATGCCCATATGCATGAAATTACTCATTAATTATGTATACATAGTTTTTGAAGTATCTTCTCAAAATAAACATTTACATTATTTAATATCTCATAAAAATAATAAAAATATTACGTAAAATAAATGCACTATATAAATGAAAATGAAATTTTTTTAAAATGTTTAAAGAAATAAATAAAAAATACTTATGAAAAATTTATAAATTACTTCATCTGTTACTAATTAAAGGCTAGATATTGAAATATTTTAGTTAAATATAATTAATTACTATATTATCAATATTAACTGATCAATAGCCCTTTCATACTACTTTAGTACTTCATCATTTTTTCCTTTTTTTTTACTATGCATGGTCTAATTTAGAGAAATCCACTTTTAACAATATTCAACATAACCTTCTCTGCAGATGACTTTTTCCAGTTTGAAAATTTTTCTTTCTCTTCCAAATGATAATTTTCTTCCACAGTTTTATTCCTATACGATGCTGATTTTTATTCCTTGTGTTTTCTTTATATTATTTTTATATTAATACATTTGCTGAGTTTCAATTTTCTATAGCTTTCTAGTTAGTAGAAGCTAATGATTCAGGGACACTTTTTATCTTGTAAAACAAATAATAGACAAGTTATAAGACACTTTTAAAATGTAAATATTTTACTTAATCAGCAACTACATTTACGATAATAATAATTTCTTAGCTACACTTATTATAACAATCATTAGTAAATAATTTTCCAAATTAGAAAATATACCCGTTTGATACATTAGTTATTATTATGACAAATTAATTTCATGATCAGAGCAATAAGCTCATTGTTCAAACTTAGTCTATAATTATTGTGTACTAATTTTATATCAGAACAACTGGCTCTTCATCTAGTGACTTAGCCAGTGATCATCGTGCAGTCACATTTTGATTGGCAGTGATCCATTGTTATTCTCCATCTAACTGGACCATTTTTTAATCTTGAATTAATTTTTAATTAGCATGCCTGAGGGTAGGCTCTTCATCCAATGGCCTAAGTTGCCCCTAAGTGTTCCCGAAGAGCTTTTCCGGCATTAATAAACGATCCCTGAACATAGTCCTTCGAATAAATTTTTACACACCTCCCATTGTTCTTAACTTCCTTGCTTAAAAACAAAATAATTCCTAGTTACCCACACGGCATAAAGCAGGAAAATTCCCATTCTAATTGCAGCAAAGACACCACTCTTTATAACATTCCTGATTCTTAGAATTTTCATGTTAGCTGGCAGTACTCTGGTTATGATATTTTGTCTACAAGGACTCAAAAATGGGTAAGCAATAAAAATATGTCCAATAGTTTCATCCGCCATTTTACATAAGCTACATAGCGGTTCTATTTTTGAGAAATTTCTATGATTTACCAAAAAATGATTCGTTTGCAAGGCTTTCAAATTAAATTGTATGATAAAGTCAATATGTTTGTCTTCCAAGTAGCAAAATTTTTAATTTCAAAAAAAAAAAAAAAGTAGCAAAATTTTAGTTTCCTGATTAGTAATTTGGTAGATAAATCAAGCTCAATAGTTAATTCAGTAATGTTTGCATGCATGTATTTGTAAACTTGCCAGTAAGTGTTAGTGTTGTCAATAATTGATGCTGTAACTGTGAAGAATTTGTAGGCATATGCTAGCAGCTCCATGGCCCACTTACTTTGTATGGGTGGTGGCATGGCAGTAGGTTCAATCTCATCCTATAATGAGTTCACTGGAAATCTTGCATTCATTGTCTTAAGCATTGATAGGGATTTCTGAATAAAAAAAGGTGTTGAGATCATGCAACCCGAGCCCATTCAGGTCTTTCAGTCTCTGCATCTTGGCTAAACTGATGGTTACTGTTTTCCTCTTCCATAAGATGCCAGTGCAGACTGTGTTTATTGCATTCTGACAGAACCTGGTTGGTTTAAGAAGTGGCATGAAGTATTTAATTTGCGGAAGCACCAACATGTTAATCAGTGATGCCTTACCCGGGAGTGATAAGTAGATCCCTGAGAGAGCACTTGCAATCTTTTTTGTTTTTTCTAGAATGCTGTTTTGCAGTGCTCTTCTCATAGCCGACCTGGACAGCACCATGAAAAATCCAAGAAAGTTTTGAGGTTTCCCCGAGAATCTTAAAGTAATTGCTCTCGCCCAATGGATCTTCCAGGTAGCAAATTTCTCAGAGTTTATTCTTAGCCCACATCTCTCAGTGTATTCATCCAGCAGTTTATATAGTTTGGGTAAGTATTTATGCAAGGGGAGGAAGACTGTAATGTCAACAACATATAATATGTGATGAACTTCTTCCCCTAGCACTGGGACACCCCAGGAAGATGTTTCTCAATAGTCCTTGATGAATAATTTCCTCATAGCTGCATTTAAAAAGCAACAATGATAATTTACATTTTTTAAATGCTGATTTAGCTCTATTTCATCAAAAAAATCAATTTCTTGTATTTATTTTTCTCTAGCTGGTTTGTTATTTCTTTAAAAAAGTTTTCCTTTAGTAATAAATATTTTAATTTTGACTTCAACTAATTCAACTGGTCAAGCAATGGTGGCCTAGTGTTAACATAGGTTCGCTTTTAAACTGCAACTGGAATTTTTTTAAAAAACTAATGTTTTTTAATATCCTTTTATGGTTTACTGTCCTACTGTGTGACAATTTGTGTTTACTGAAATTGAAAACAAACTACTTTTTGTATATTAAAAATATGTTGACTTGTTTACCAAATAATGGGTTTGTTTCTTTTTTATTGGGGTTTTTTTTTTTTTTTATCAGTCTCTGGTTAATGACTCAAATACTAAATCGAATACAAAAAAAAAAAAACATATTTTTTGACTTTAAACATTTTAATTTATGAAAATATAAATTTATAAATTTTACTCTTAAATATCAAATTACCTAAACTAATCCTTAAAAGAAAATAAATAAATAAATTATTTACTTTTAAAAGGAACAAAATTCATTAGAAATATCCAAATTTTTAATCCACAAATATATTTCAATAATGTTACATTACATAATACTATATTTAATATATTTAAAAATTTTACTCACAAGTTTTATTTCATTAGGGATGACTTTAGCTTGTCATAAGTTACTTTCACTTTAATTTACTTTCATTTTATATAATTTTCATAGTCATGTAAAGTGAAAGTAACTGGAAAAAGGAATGGATCTTGAAAATGATCTTAGGATATTAGTGAAATATGGAAATGGAATAGTTTTGACTTACACAATAAAAAGATTTGTTTAGAAAATATAAAAATAATTTACACATTGAAATTAGTGGACTAATTTTGAAAGGAAACAAGAATATTTAGCTTGTCATAAAAATATCCAATGTAATTTATCTTTCTTTATAGCATAATAAAAATTTATTAAAATACCTTGCTTAGATTATTACTACAAATAGAAACATAATGGATGAAATTAATCAAAGAATAGAACTTGGTTAGAGTGCTTTTGATAGAAATAACTTAATATTAAAAAAAAAATATGCCTATACATTTGAAAAGAATGATTTTTAATAAATGTTTTTTATCAGTTCTTATTTATGGATCTGAGACTTGGGCAATTAACAGAAGAACAATACAGAGACTTCAGACCATTCAAAAAAGTATGGAGAGATGTATGTTAGGAGTAACAAGAAGAGATCGAAAATGAAATACAAGGGTAAGAGAACAAACAGATGGAGTTGGGCTGGACATATCCCTAATGAGATTATAAACTGAATTCCAAGAGATTGTAAAAGAGCTAGAAAGAGACCACATGTGAGATGGGAGGATGAAATAAGCAAGTATGCAGGAGGTAATGTGTGGAAAAGAAATGCTAGAGATCGGAGATGGATTGAAATTGGAGACTTTCATCTTGCAATGGATTGATAATGATTGAAAATAATGATGATGATAGCATAATAAATATTAATTTTAATCAATATTGCTTTATAGCATTTTCATTCTCTTTATTTATTCTCAACTATAACAGAAAAACCTATTCAAATGATTCACAATTTCTAAAAAGTATTCCAGTGTTTAAACTCTCTTTAAACATTAATAGATATAAATGACTTCTTTTTTAAATACTATATACCTGCTAATAGTAGTTTTAATTTTACAATAATACATTTCATGACTTATTATTGTACAAAAATCAACAATAAATAAATTTTAATGTGCAAAAACATTTTTTTTTTGTTATTGTTCTTTCCTTATTTAGTAAATGTTTATTAATATTTCAAATTCCATTCCTATCTTGGATCAATCAAATAATTTTAATGCTATATCATTTCCTCTAATTATTAGCTCATATAATACTCCATCAATATATATATTATAACCTACATTCCCAACACCACTCATATACATTGTATGAGTAAATGCCCAGGGCGCCAGTTCTATTAATGAATAGAACAATATAATAACATATCTGATACAAATTATTACTGAGACTCTTTACCTAAGTCTACATTCAGCTCAGCTCAGTGGGAGGCTATAGGAAGTTCATAAGATATATATGATTATAAATAAATGAAAGAAGAAACATGATAAAATATTAAATATAATGTAAATCCTTTTTGTTAATTAATTGCATGATAAAGAATCACTATGTTTATTTGTACAATCTATTAAAATCTCCTTTTAACCTAATTTCTTCCCTCATCCAAATATAACATACATCAGCTTGCTATAATTATATTACTAAACAGTTTTATGACTTGGCATATCATAATCTAAACAACTACCTTAATGCCAATCAAGGAATAAACAAATATTACTAAACAGTTTTATGACTTGGCATATCATAATCTAAACAACTACCTTAATGCCAATCAAGGAATAAACAATACGATCTTAGGGAACTTCAAAAACCCAGTTGAATTAAATAAAATACATTGGCCCATAAGTTATAATTTTACAGTATGATAAAATGTAATAACATAAATTGATTAAATATTGTACTGTGTTTAGCAATAAGATAATGACAGAAATAGGGTATTTTAATCTCACATATACTAACTTGGCAACCTTCCTTATATGTTTATCAAGTGGCAAATGTTCTTTATAATGTTTGGATTAAGAAAAACAATATTGTCAGACACCAGCAAATTTGATATTATAACTATAAAATAATATATCTATTTTATAATAGATCTATGAAATGTGGAGATGTGGAAATTAGTACCTGAATGTATACAAGAATAACTTAAGACACAGTTTTTAATAAATAAACAAATCATTTATTACACTAAAATTTAATTTAAGTAATTATTTACAATAAGACTGCTTGTTTTAATGATTTGAAATTCTTAAACAAACTTTGAACATCAGTTTGGGATTATCCCCATTATATTACATTATTCATACCCTTTTGAAATCAGAAATTAACAACAAAACTTGAATCTTCTAACTTTGCATATCTGCTTTGCTTAAGCGTTTCATTTACATATCATTAACTACATAATATATTATATTATTGGCACAATAAATATTTATGAGAGGATTTTCTATTGATTAATAAAATAAATCAAACTGACATATTTGGCCATCAACAAAGCAACTTTTTCTAACTAATGAAACAATCATTTTTAATTACATATACCTTTCACGCATAACAATAAGATCATATTCATTCTGATGATTTAATGATTTACAACTCTATATTAAATAAATATATTGTGTTTTAAAATATTTATTTGCCGTTTTAATTTCAATACCTCTATACTTCTATTTAAATGAATATAATGTGCTTCAAAATATTTATTTCCCATTTTAATTTCAATAACTTTACACCTTTATATTTGCGATATTGTTCATATTACGCATGTGTGTGCGTCCAAGCAACAATAATAGAAAACAATCTTTTCTACACTCTATCCATTCATCAAGAAAATATTAAACAATTATTTTATTTTGGACAATGTCGTAAACCACCCAAAAAAAATAAGACCCTAATATTATATCAAAAATTATTTTAACTATTTATCTGGCCACATATTAAATAACACAGAGCTATATTTTCATGATTATACAGACTACACGTTCCAAGGGAAATAAATCTAAATGAGGAGCAAATAAACTCTTTACTTAACACTTCTACAATAATTCTCTAATTCTGAAATATACTGTTGGTGGGGGCTTTTCCTCATCACCAAGACTCTAAGAAAAACATCACTTAACTTCAAACTATCATTTCATAATACGCATATAATATAAACTAGGCTCTACTCAAGAAAATTATTAAAATATACTAAATAAGCAAAATCTTTTATCCCTACAAATATTAGAACGCATCCAGATTACTTTCCATTCACAAAGCTCTTCTACATATCGAACATTATATATACACGCTGGCAGATAAATACATACATACATACAACCTACTAATCCATTCAATTCTTTAGAATACGACAACATCCAAAATTTATACATAAAATATTCACAAACTGAACTTTATTAAACAAATATTATAATTGTGTGAAATAGACACACATACGCGAACAAGAATATACAAAAAAAAATAATAATTAATTCTAAGTTATATACTATGCGAACAACGCGGTAATTAAATAATACATTAAGGTATAACTTTTAATTCAGAATAAACTTTAAGTTACTTTTAAAATTTAATAGTTATAATTATTACGAACGAACTTTCTTTATCGTATCTAGCAAACTATTTGTATTATACGTTAGTTGATTTTAAAGCCAAAATTCTCATTTTGAGATAATAAAATATATAAAATAAATGTAAACCTCTCTTTAACGATATAATAAAAAAAATATATTTCTTTCCTTTACCTTCGTAAAAGAAAAATAAGACATATTTGTATAAAATCAATTTTTACCAACGTATCCACTACTCATGAATACGCATTTTGAGATGCTCTAGAAGTTTCTAATAGCACAAAATTATAAATAAAACATAATAATAAGTATGCCTATCTATCTATAATATACATTGATAATGACAAGCAATTAAAAAAAAAGTCATTCGTTCTTTGACTTAAAATAAAAAGTTCACTTGCAAAGTTCTACTCCAGGTTTATGAAACGCTATGGTGACGGATTCCAAACTGAATTTGAACATAAAATGAATTTCTGTAGGATAACCAAAAAAATATATAATCATAACTTAAATCTGATCTAATATCTCCAATGTTCGCAGTGCAACTACTTGAGCCTATTACATCACACACAAGTCATCAATTTTTATTATTATGATGGAAATATGAAAGACATTTTAGTTACAGTTGAACAGGAATTATTTTATTCACTCCGTAGTAGTTTCAAATTAAGTAAGCCATTGTTCTAAATAAATTTCTTAAATAGCATTTGACATTTTTATAATCTAATGTACTCATAGTTTATTTTTAAATATTGCCAATTAATATATCATGATTCATTAGTAATTCCACAATTAATAATACTTTATTATTATAGTACATCTTTATCGAAGAGAACAGAAATGCAAATCGCACTCCCATCTTTCCAACCGATTTAAGCAAACATTTAAAGAGTAGCATCCTTTGATTATTTGAGTAATTCACATTTTATTTCTTTCATTAAAAATATATATTATTTTTAAAAATACCAAATAAATAAATACTGTCATTTTTCCATAACGAATTTAAATATGGCATGATATATCAAAATACACATATCCTTTAATTTTATATTTAACTTTTATAAAAGCAAGACATAAAAGATAGTGAAAAATCAAGATATATTCTGTAAAACAGTTCTGCGCAGATTTCCAAGATATACTAGAATACACACGTGGATTAGTTATATAACAACAATGTTCATGCATTTTATCTTTATTCATAATGATAATTAAATGAAGTAATGTAAGTTTAATATTATTGGTACACATTTTAAAATAGCGATAAGTAAAAAGATGTTTAACTCAAACGTTTAAATTAAGGAGAGAAATGAAAAACCAATGTACCTTCTTAAATTTTTAGCCTTGCATTCCTATTGAAGACTTTTCCATAATGAATTTCTTATAACTTTTCCAGAAGTTCACTCCAAAGTTTCTTTAAAATTAATTTGACTTCAAGAAAAAAAAATATATTTGTTACAGCAGGGAAGAGTAATTTACTGGCTGCACTTCTAACAATAATCAGCAATTTTTACTGGAAGCTATCTGTTAAACAGATATCACCTCCCCCCCATCAACAAGGTCATTTCCCTTCAAAAAAGGTCAACTCCCACCTTTTTGCACTTAAACTAATTACATATGCAAGAAATCTTTTCTTAAAAAAAAAAAATCATTCTGATTTTTACAATTAAATCAAGACAAAAAATAATAAAAATAAATAACTTTTACAAACTTGAAAGAAATGAATATTAATTAACTGTTAAACAAAATGATGAATAATTTATTTAATTTATAAAATAATTCACCTATCCAAATATCCATTAATCATTGAAAAAAATATATATTTGTTAAATTATTAAAGCTAATTATTGTAATTTAAATGTCTTCATGTTAAATGTACTATTGCTTAGTGTTATTAAAAGATGAAAATGAAATGAAACATAATACAAAATTTTTAAAATTCTAAGGCAATTTCATTTTTTTTAATACAATACAACTATTCAATGTAGATGCAAAGTATCTCATTTCCTTGTGCCCATTCAGAAGATCACAGTATATATAAAGCAGTTATAAAAAATTAATGCTATAGTTGCAAACTTTCTATCTTAAATATAGAAAAATAGAAATATTTCAAAATCAAAGTATAATTATTTTATCATTTTGAAGTAAAAATACATTTTTAGCTTCATTTCTCTTATAACTATAACTAATGATTTCCTTTTATGGCTACTGATTTCATCTAATTTCATCATGTAGAAGCAATGTTTATGCTAAATTTTAAGTTCCAACTTGGGAAAAAAACCTAAAACTAAAATATAGAAGTTTGTATGGAAAGAAAATATATGATCAACAATTAATTTTAAATCAAAACAAATATTCATGGGAAAACTACAAGTGAGTCAGAAGGTGTATAGTAGCCTCTTAAGAAGAAATTAGGAGTGAAAACTAAAATCAGTATTATCCAAAGTTATTGTGATTAGTAACAAAATAAAATTAAAGACAACACACATTCAAAATCTTGACAGACAGAAACCACTATTAGATTAATAAAGCAAAATAATTATATGGTTAGTAAGGTTATGACATTTTGAACTCAATGATTCCATTCTATTCAAGTGATCAAATTGAATTTTCTCTACTTTATTAAATGGAGATAATTCACTCAGAATATTAAATTTGAGACCACCATTTTAACACTGCATCTAGAATACTAATCTAACAGTAATAGTACAGTAAAATATTTATGCTATGATATAAATAGTAATGATGCTATGAAAATATAATTAGTATGGAAAGATAAAACAATAATTGAGAATTATATTCTTGTAGTTAGTTCTTGTACACATCCATTATTTTTCAATTCAATTATTAATTTAAAATCAGTTCAAATATATCTTACAGAAGAATAACAATTCCTCAAAGATAATTACAGTTACTTTAATGTAATAAAAATATAAATAATTTTTAAAATTTTCAATAAATATGGAAATTATTTTCATCAAAAACAAGTATTTGTTTAATATTAATAATAAGTCTTACCTCACTAGAGATTTTCACATTGTCATTTCGAAAAGTAATTACATTTTTTGTAGATAAATTAGTTATTGCACACTTTGTTGTTAACCATCCCAGACAAATCAATCCTTCTTCTTCCTCTTTGCAGTTAAGCAAGTTGTATACAATACATTCCTTAGCAGACTGCTGAATAATTTTATCAATATTAATTATTTTAAAAACTTTCTGAAATTTTACATAACAGTTTAAATACTCCTGCAACTTGGTTGATGCTAAATTTATATTTTCACTTTTTAATAATAATTCTTTACAGCAAATATTAATATATTTGCTTACACATTCTTGAACTTGATCAATGGAAAATGAAATATCAATATCCTGAAATGTATGAATAAGTTTATTTTACAAAACATATAATTAACATATATGTATATAGTTAATAATAAAACTAAAATTCTTTTAAAATATTACTACTTTCTAATCCCTAAAAAGTAAATTATGAAACATAAAAAACCTTAAGACCAAAATATTTACTTTCAGGGAAACATCATAATCGGTTAAGATGCCCTCTAATCATCATCATACCTAATTCAGAAACCACATGTTCAAATAATAATAAAATGCATTATAATCTGCTTTATATATATAATACATTTACAATATATATATATATGTGTGTGTGTATTTGTTAATAAGAAGTATAAAGTTAATAAGCATATAGTATCATTCACAACTTCATATAAGATAACTGACACTTATTTTACATAGATTATGTACTTTTCTGAATTGTGGGTGATAGTCAAAGATGAAACTAAAACTTTCGTGTTTCATTCTTTAATTTTCAGGAATTAACAATTATGTTAATTTCTAAGCGATCTTAGCTTCTTTACTAGCTAAATAAAAAATGCATTAATACTTTAAATAATAAAAGTTTAATAATTACTTAGTACACAAACAAGCTTCAAACTAATGAAAGATGAGAGCTTTTAATTATATATTACATGTTTTCTTTTTTAGTTAGGAGCAACTACATAACCATTAGCTGGGATAACTATCTATCTAAAAAAAATCTTAAATTCATTTGAAACTTGAAAATGTTTTCAAATTTAGATGATCCAAATGCTAATCCCAATTTGTGGGCACGGTGGACAAATATCAAGAACTATTACACAATCCTTCATACACACATATATACTCATATATATTATACTTAGATTTACAAGTGATAAGCTTTCTGCACTCACGACTTTGATTGTAATTACTTCAAATAAATACATTATTATTATTGATCATTTATTAAACTAGACTAGAGATTATTCCTAGCCAACATAAAATTTTAAATCTCAGTTAAGCATTACAATATTTTTTATTTTTTTAATTACACTTAAACTCTTGGAACAACTCAACTTCATCTCTATTTTTCCTAGCATAATAACTTTTATAGATATAATTAAAATTTCCATTCTGCTACAAATTCTTGAAACATAAATAAAAACACTCTAATAAAAAGAAATGACCCTGTTTCAAAAATGTGATAAAATTGAAGTTTTAATTACATATATATATATATAAACACATGAAATATGTAATGCCATAAAATTTTGATATTAATGTTATATATAATGGATACAATTTGGATTATTTGATGACAATAAAACCAAGTAAAACTAGACAATTTATCCAAAATGAATCAAATGTACCTTTAAATCATAAGTTGTCAGAATTAAAGTCATGCCAAGTGATTTGTTGAAAACTGGTTATGATAAAAATATTATTATTCATACTATTAAAAAATTTAAAAAGAATCAAAAATATAATAAAACTAAAAATAATATCAACATCAACAAAATGAACAACTTAAATTTATGAGAAAAATTTATAATGGTTTGTGTCAAATTGCTTTTTTCTCGACAAATAATACAAATAGATTAGTAAACAACTCTAAACCAAAATTTAAGTTCAAATCAAAATTGTATTATATATAAATTGATATGTGAATGTGGCTTACAATATATCGGAGAATCTACATGTACATAAGAAAAAAAAATAAAGAACATATGCTTTTATATAAAAGAGTTAAAAAATATAAAGAACTAGGAAAAGTCGAAAATAGACCTTCAGTATCTGTTATATTTGATCATAATAAAACTTGTAAATATTGGTTTAAATTTTATTAAAAAAACATATAAATTATACAAATTGAACATTCCATCAAACATTAAAATAACAGAATTATGGAAGGACTGAATAAAATTATGGGAGTTATAAATTAATGTATCATTTTCATTATTCAATGTTAGATCTTTATATAGCTGACAATGACTATAAAAAATATAGTTGAAAGTATGTCTAACAGAATAAGTTAAATTATATGAATATTCTTGTATCACGTTGAATTTTACATATATTTTGAAGGAATACAGGCATCAAAATTAACATTTTAATATATTTATTGTACCGGTCAATTCTATTTTCTATTGATCAGCAGGGACACCACTAGGTGAATAACTACCTATAAAATATAATTTATGGTGATCAAAAGTTAAAGATAATGATAAATGCTATCTATTAGCTAGACCCAGGGAGAGGAAGAGATCTTTAACATTACTCAGGCAACTGAGAAAAGAATACCGAGACAAAAATCAGCCAAGATAATTTTAAATAACTTCATAATTTATTAAATTCAAAAAAAAAAAAAAATGAAATCCCAAGCCAACAAAAGTATAAGGTTTATCCTGGATTTCTCTAGCATATTTACCAATGTACATGAGAATTGAACATTAAATGCCCCAGCAGACAAGTTCGTTTTTTCACCTTTGATTTAAAAAGATTTATAATTTCTTTCTGCTAGTGATTTATAAAACTGCTTTGATACTCTATCCATATTTCATTCTCTAATAATAAAATAATTAGATAATTACGTGAGTTTTGAAATTCCCATTTCTTTACCTGGGATAAAGAGAATGCTGAGCTAGCATACAGGATACCAACTTATCGGGATTTAAATCTTTAGTCATTAGGGTATTTATTTCTATTAGATTTTTGTGTATTTTGCTGTAATTTATATAATTATTGGCCTTGCATATCCTTTCCTGAGGGGGAAATATTTTTTCTCTTTCTGGGAGTGGTATGAGGGGTTGTAATTAAAGTAATCCTTCAAAGGTATGTAAAAGTTAATACTTTACTAACCATTCTTATGACTTCATCAAGGTGATCGTAAAAAGATTTATAACTGCTTCTTACCTTGGCATGTCACCATATTTTTTTTCATGTTCAATATGTGCACATGCTAATCTTAACAGGGTTTGGATGAACCAGTATAGACGAAAAATTTTGATGCCAAACGTGTTGGGCTTGATCTAACATGGCCAGTATAAAAAAAATATGGTTGCTAAACGTAAATAAATTTTAAAATCTCACAACAGCAAAGTGTTACACAAAATTTTTTTTAAAAAAACAGAGAAAAGATTAGAAAAAAAAGTTTACAATTAGTAATCTTTATAAATAAGAATTCTAAACTTTGTTTTGTTTTTGAAGTGACCTTTGTCACTACAAAATACTGATTTAGATTGTTTTACCATATGTACATATTTAAAATAAAAAAAAAGATAAATTGTTAGACAGAGAAATAAATGGCAGTATATAAGTGTAAACTATGTATTTAATAAAAATGGATGGCAGACTTCGGGAATAAATTTTTTTAAAAAAAAAAAAGTAAAGCTTTATTGAGTAATGTGAAATTTTCAAATTGGGTCGTAAATTTTTCGACAGCGTGTGACATGTATAATTGCAATGCTATTCATAATCAGGTTTTTGTCTTAAAAACACTTTCAATATCATTTTATCTCAGATAAAACACCATTTTATCTCAGATAAAACACTTTCAATACTTGTATAGCTTAATGTTGAACTATTTTTATTTATATTGAATAGTATTAGTGTTTGAAGAGCGATCTTGGAAAATAAATTTTCTTATTTTTAGTTGATAAATGAGTAAGGAAAACATAGCACAAAAGGAAAAAATAAATGATGGTTGGAATAAGGGGAGAGCATTGAGGTATGCTCTGAGTATTCGTATAAGCAAAAACATAGCGAATAAGAGTAGCATTAAACCATAGCTTCAATAGTGAAAAATATATATAATCTAAATGCGTAACAAAGCAAGAAAGTGTAATAGAGGCAGTAATGGAGCCACAAAGAAACCCAGAGGGGAAGTAGAAAACTTAGTGATGATGATGGTTTTTAAATGCTGTAAAATTAAACCTCAATCAGATGGCAAAGGAAGTACAGGATTTAAAAACAAAATGTCACTAAGGATGAAAATGAGACTCCAGGGGGTTGAGGAAAAATGTGAAGACCTTCAACAAAGTAATAGATAGATGAGAAAAAAGACAAAACAACTAAGGCATAAGACCTTCAACAAAGTAATAGAGATAGGTTTGAAAAGGAGAGAAAACAACAAGAGCATATCCATGGCAAGACTAGAAAAAAAAAGATAGGAAAGGAAATGTCAAATCTAGTGTGCTCATGGGAAGACAGAATACTGAACTATGCTTCACAGAACTGTCCCAATATAAGTGATACTTGAGGGAATAGAATAGCCTTGTTGTATTTGGAAAGTCAAATCTCTGTGATATAGGAGGAAATTGTACCAGCACATCTTAAAAAAAATCCTGAGATTGAAATCCTCCCATTGAAACTCACCCAAGTAACACTAGCAAACAATCGCAAAGTGAAACTCATGCCGAGACAAATCTGGCTGCAGGTGGAGATTGATGATAGAGTGACATCCCACTTGTTTTTGACAATGAACAGTTTAATCCAGGAGGTGGTACTGGGTTCAGACTTCTTGCATAGGAGTAAATGTGTCACATTATGAAAAGGGACTCATCATGTGTAATGGCCACAAACCCAAATTCTTATCCCCTCTGTTGTATCATGAAAGAGACATGCTGTCTGAATCAGTCTATCCCAGACATGCTAGGTAGGAAAGGTGAGCAAAGCAAGATTGATGATCTCTGCAGAGTGTTGAGAAAAACATAAAGCGATATTTCAAAACCACAGCAAATCCTGGAATCATCAGTGGGTACCAACAAAAAATTAGACTGAAGCTGGGGGACCTGTTCCAATCTTGATCATACCCTATACCCCATCAGTTCAAAGAGGAGGTGGAGAAGCAGTTAGAGCAGATGTTTGAATGGGGAATCATTGAGAAATGTTCTTTCCCATACTGCAATCCCTTAGTTATTGTAAAAAAAAATGGAGCCATCCGGTTATATTTAGATGCCCATCAGCTCAATAGGGCCATGATTCCAAATTGTACCATCCCTCTTCCCCCCCCCCATTTCATGACTTATTAATGAGATTTAAAGGAAAGGTCTTTTCAACATTTGATTTGACTGACAGTTACTGGCAAATTGAACTACACCCTGCAGACTATCAGTACATGGCTTTTAGATATGGGGGATATTCCTATCAATTTAATCAAATGACTTCAGCTTGGTCAACAGTGGAGCTGGCTTGCTGAGATGCCTGGACAAAGTTTTGTCTGCAGAAACTAAGAAAATCATAACCATGTATGTAAATGAGGTGGTCATGGCATCTACAACCATGGAGAACATCTCCAGCAGTTGGAATTATTCTTTGCGGAATGCAGGGCAAAAGGAATTAAGATTTAACGTGAAGATTATGTTTGTATTGGAGATCGAATTCCTGGGTCATTTGGTAGGCCAGACGAGGATCAAACCCCACCCTGATAAAATAAAGACCATCATGGAATTTCCTGTATCTAGAACTAAACATCAGATTCGGTCTTTCTTAGAGCTATGAAATTTTTACAACAGGTTTTGTGAGAAATTTGCTGACCAGATGGAGCCTTTTAAAACTGCTCAGAAAAGAAACAAGATGGAATAGGAAAAAGCCTTCGAAGAGGTCAAAAAGTTTCATAAAATAGGTAGTGCTTGCATACCCAAACTTTAGCAAGCCGTTTTTACTTCAAACCGATAGCAGTGGGTATGGGCTAGGTGTCACAAATGGGAAAATAGGGGTGTGGAATTTCCTGTATCTAGAACTAAACATCAGATTCGGTCTTTCTTAGGGCTATGAAATTTTTACAACAGGTTTTGTGAGAAATTTGCTGACCAGATGGAGCCTTTTAAAACTGCTCAGAAAAGAAACAAGATGGAATAGGAAAAAGCCTTCGAAGAGGTCAAAAAGTTTCATAAAATAGGTAGTGCTTGCATACCCAAACTTTAGCAAGCCGTTTTTACTTCAAACCGATAGCAGTGGGTATGGGCTAGGTGTCACAAATGGGAAAATAGGGGTGTTGTATTTTAAGTGAAGGAGCCTGAAATTAACATACTGTTACTGAGAAAAATGTCCTAGCCAACGTATGGGCTTTTCAGAAATTTTGTCCTATGTTGCTGGGTTCTGAGATAGTGGTGATCACTGACCACAAGAGCCTAGAGTTTCTCAATCATAGTTAGCTCACTAACAGCTGACTAGTTAGGTGGAGTCTGTTCCTCCAGTTTAACTACATGGTTCGATACTGCAAAAAGGTGGAAAATGTAGTTGCTGACATTTTAAGTCACCATTCAAGCGCCTGCCCAACAAAAGCATTTGAATGTGGACCAGGTGTATATGAACATGATCTTAGGTGTTGATAAATCCAGAGCAGGAATTGGCCCGGGTGACTGTAAGGCAACAGGAAGAAGCGAGTTTGAATCAAATTAGGTGATGTAAGGCTGAAACCCCAGGGGGTGATTTAACTTCAGAAAAGACCATGCAAATATACAAATTGGAGAATACTACATTATCAAATTCAAGAAGAGATGAATGTATAGTCATGATACACTTATGATGAGGCACCCCCTCATCCAATATATTCATTGTTTGTATAGACATTATGGACCGCAAAAATAGAAATATTGCCTCAGATGCTGGTTTTATTGGCCACAGATGCACTGGGACTTAATGTATGTCATAAATAAATGCAAAATCTGCCAGAGCAAAACCCCTCAGCAAAAGTTGCATGAACCCGATGGAGTCCATTATATCTCAAAACTCAAAGGAGATAATGTGCAAAATCTGCCAGAGCAAAACCCCTCAGGAAAAGTTACATGAACCCGATGGAGTCCATTATATCTCAAAACCCAAAGGAGATAATGGCCATTGATTTTTATGGCCCACTGTCCATCCTTCAATCAAAAGAGATATTTGCCGGTAGTCTACCTTTTTTTCAAATTCGTAGCTGCCTAACCATTATCTAGAACTACTATGCGAGAAACTATTAAAGTACTGGACTCTGTATTTCCCGCAGGTCAGAAAGCCTGAAGTCCTTCTATCTGACCATGGGACACCCTTCATATCAGAAAAAGAGAAATAGTGGACAACTAAGCACGGAATCAAACACATACTCACATCCGTCCATAACCCGCAGTCGAATCCCTGCCAGCAGGTTATGCAGGAACTAGGGAGGCTATTCCGTACATATCTGCCAACTAACCACAGGGAATAGGTTAAGCAGTTACCTCGAGTACTCAATTTTATTAATTGGTCCATCAACAAATCCACTGGATTCTCCCCAATGCGCTTTCATTTCGGAAAACTAGATCCTAAGTTATTTAAGGTGAAATTACCTGAGGGAATTGATGAAACATCGGATATGGAAGCAGACAAAAAAGAGGCTTATGCTTGAATGCAGCAGATAAGCACTAGGAGAAAGAAACGGAATAGTGGGTCAAAGCATCAGTTTAAAATAGGGAATAAAGTGATGGTAAAAACTTCCCATGTAAGTATACCGGAGAAATTTCCGGTTTAAAAAGCTTTGCAACTTTTATGAAGGTCCATTTGAAATTGTGGAAGGTCGGGGTAATAACGCTTTCCAGATCAAAACAGAGCAAGGTGCCATACAATGTGAGAGCATTGAAACCCATGTTATAAAATTTAAAAAAAAAAGGAAAATGTAATATGAGTAAAAGACATTATATAATAATCCCATTTAAAGGTCTCATTCGGAAGACATTAAATGATAATTCCATTTAAAAGTTTTATTTGGGAGGGGGTATTTGCCAAACACAATTCGTATGGCCAAGCATAAGATTGTATCAAGTAAGCAAATGGCCTAAAATACATAATAAGCCATTAAAAGGGGGTGCATACCATCTATATAAACAAAATTAAGTCATGTTATAAAATAAGAGAGATCTATGGATATATCATATACTCGCACACATGATAATAAAGCTAATATTTAAGACAGAATTCAATGTGTAGGCATATTATCTATATGCCTATAATAAGTTTTATTATTATTTTATGTTCATTTTTTTGTAAGAAACACTAAGATGTTTATGTGTAATTTTTATTTATATTTGTTGTTAAGAGTTTGTAAAAAAAAAAAATAGAAATTATTAAATGTTCCAACATATATGTAATTTTTAAAATCAAAAGTTTCATTAGACATTTTTCTCTACAAACATATTTAAGCCGGCGGGGGGGAGTCAATGTTCTAGATTTATGAAAAGCCTAAAGGCATTTATATTTATTTTTTGTAGATAAATAATTGTTTTCTTTTAAATTCTCAAGTATTTCAACTAGACAAAATAATCTTGAAACTTATGTTAATGTGAGTGGAGAAAGAGATCTAGTTTAATTAAAAAAGATTTTTAAGTGTAATCTGATTATCAGAAAATGTCTTATATAGTAAAATTTTGTCTTTTTTTCGTGATGAATCAGATTGATTAGGGTATAAAATTAAAAAATTAGCTAATTAAATGTTTTTCAGAGGGGGTACCTGGATTGGGATTGTAATGAGTGGGCAATATAAGCTATTCACCAGGTGTTTGGGAGACTGACCCTCAGGCATTCTCACTAACTCTGTTTGGACTCACTTGCTTACTTATTGGAATGGATTGAACTAAATCACTTATTTACTGATTTTTTAACATTCACTTATTTGTTGATTTCAACTTACTTAACTTATCGAATTTATGTAAACTTAGAGAGTTGGAGTTGAACCTGCAGAGTCAAACAGTTTGCCATTCAAGGAGTTCTAGATATTTTCTTTTATATCACACTGGCGAAGAACAAGCGTCAAGATGAGTTCAAACTGACAAATGATTATTAGTGTTGTACAGAACTGTTTTATCAGAGTTCCGATAGTGCTGTATAAACCAAGCAGAAAACCCTATTATTAGTGGACGATCGCTGACCAAAGAAGAAATTAAGTTACGATGAAACATGCAACACAACTGTATTCTCGTCCATGAAATGTTCATGGGATAGGAACTCCCAGTCAGCATGTCTACCCAGTTCTGCTCCTGCTATCAGAAATGTCTCCTAGATCCAGCCATCAAGTGATTATGAAAGCTGCTGAATAGTGTCTTGTTCAAGAGAAGTCCTCGCCACCCTGGATAAACAGATGAATAGCCTACTCAGAGCCCAAAAGACTTTATATGGTACACTATTTTTATTAATTTCATATATATTACTGTGTAATATAGATCTTTTATTTATATATTTCATCATGTTAAAATATCAATCTTATTTTATGTACTATTTAGTGTTGGTAAAATATATTCGTATGTGAAGTTATAATTCTCAGACCACTCTCTCTCTCACTAATTGATTCTTTTCCTTTTATAATTTTAAAATTATATTTCTTTATCAAAATAACTATTATATTATCTTTTTTTTCTGCATTGGGGTTTATTATTATTGTATTTATCTTTGTAATTAATGAAGGGATATGGCAGTCAATAAATATTTGTTTAATAATTATAGAATTGCCTTACTGCTTTGATACTCTATTCGTATTTCTTTCTCTAATAATAAAATAATTAGATAATAACGCAAGTTTGCAATTCCCATTTCTTTACCTGGGATAAAGAGAATACTGAGCTAGCATATGGGATACCAACTTATCAGGATTCAAAACTTTAGTCATTAGGGTATTTATTTCTATTAGATTTTTGTTGTATTTCATATAATTATTGGCCTTGCATATCTTTTCAGGAGGGAAAAATATTTTCTCTTTCTGGGAGTGGCGTGAGGGGTTGTAATTAAAGTAATCCTTCAAAGGTATGTAAGAGTCAATAGTTTAATAACTGTCCTTATGACTGCATTAAGGAGATCGTAAAAAGATTTTTTTTTTCATGTTCAATATATGCACATGTTCATCTTAACAGGGTTTGGATGAACCAGTATAATATATTAAAAGTTGTTTTACTCTCCATACTAGTTCTCTAGCATCTCTATTTTTTATTAATACATATATTCTTCTATCCCATTCTTTACCACTATAACTCAACAATTCTCCTAATACAATCATCTTACCTTTTCTCTCCAATACCCTATTTTTTATTAATGCATATATTCTTCTATCCCATTCTTTGCCACTATAACTCAACAACTCTCCCATCACAATCATCTCACCTTTTGTAGAAGTATACCAACATAAAATCTTTACCCAAATCTGCATACCATACAACCTTTCTCACCCATCTTGTTGCCTGTCCTTTACTCATAATCCAATTAAATATTATTTTGTCTATTCTCTTACTATTCATAAATTGCAATCTACAAAACATTTTCATTTTGCTTTTTGCATGTCTCATATAAAAACATGAGCATCCCATTTCTCCTTGAATTGCTTCTTTTGCTATCCACATATCTGCATCTATTGCATATCTTTGCACTTCTCTTTATACTTTTTCTGAGTAATCTAACACCCTTTTACCAACACTTAATGTGTCATTACTATAAGTTAATGCTGCTTCTGCCAATCCCTTCCATACAATTCTAGCTGCATTATATTTACTACATTAAAACATTGTTAATTATCTGTCACTTTCTTTTCTTTGTTTCATTTATCAATTTTTTCTCCCATTCATCCAAGCAATTCGTTTGGTTATTTAAGATGATTACCAAATAGTTATATCATCTATTCACCACATTTAACTATATATTCCCCAGAAAGTCTTTCTCTTCTCTTTCCCCAGCATTTATCTTCATTACTTTTGATTTTTCGTCATTAACTCCATCTCTTTACCCACTCTTGCCAAGTCTTCAGCTTGCATAACTTCCATATCTTCCTACTTTCTGTGCACAAGATATCATCAGCAAATAAAAAACCTGATAATAAATACACTCCCATGCCATCTGTTAATGGTATTTCTACCCCTTTTCCTAGTCTTTCTAATGTTCTCTCCATTTCTCTCAAATATAACAAAAACAAAATAGGTGACATAGGGCGGGCATCTTTGCCTTAGTCCTGCCCCCATTTTTAACTCTTAACTGATTCTATATTTCCTAATTGGATATATAATTATTTTTATACAATCTCTTAATAGGGTCCACTAAGTCCATTCATTCCCAAATTTACTAAACTTACAATCTAATTCTATTTATTCTATCATATGCCTTCTCTACAGCTATAGACCATAATATATAACTGCCTACCTGTATTCATATGCATATTTATAAAATGTGTGACTACAAATAAACTATCTCCTATACGCCTATCCATTCTAAAACTTCCTTGCATTTTTCCCACTATATAATTTTCTTCCATCTATTTTGCCACCCTTCCAGTCACCATATATGCAAAAACTTTACATAACATATTACCGACACTAATCTATAATTGTTTATCTTTCTATGGTCCTTACAACTTTCCTTTAAATAATATACTCACTCTTGTACTATTCCAGCTATCTGGAAATTCTGTCTTCTGTGCCATCTTATTAACACATAATAAGATTTAATTCTGTCCTATCTCCCAAATTTATCACCATCTCTGCTAGCCCATCCATCTAAACCTCTTCCCTTGCTACTTTTCAACTTCTTCTCTGCCTCATTCAATTCATTTTCTGTAAAACTAATATTTTCTTTACTGTGTGCTTTTATGTTTATCCCTCTGTCCTTCACTCTAACATTTTTTCATATCCATTACATACTCTTTCTCCTCACCATTTAGTATATTTCTCTCCCCACTATATTCCTTCTTTTAATATATTTCCATAATTTTTTTACTCCTATTTCCACTTTGAATAATATCATCCAATAATTTACTATTTAATTTCATTCATTTTATATAATTATCTATTTTAGCCAACTTCTTTTCATTTAAATAGTTTTCCCATTCAATATTAACATCTTTTCCACATTCTTTGTTTTTAATAGCACATTTATATTCTCTGCATGCTTTCTTCATCTCTTTTACACTTTTACTAATTCTCACTTTTCTATTACTTTTATTCTTCTGAATATTCTCATCTAAAACCCTACCTCTAAAACCATATTTGTCACTTTTTCTACTTTATCACACCAATCCTTATATTCAATTCAACAAACTCATAATTTCTTCTACTTTTATTTTATATTCTTCTAACTTGATCATTCATTCTTCATTCACATCTTTCACTAACCTTTCTACTTTTATTATTTTTCATCACATTACTAACCTTTTCTATTATAAGAAATTATGATCACTATTATATACTCTTTCTTCATTATCAAACTTTTATTTTTCCATACTTTATCTAGTAATACATAATCTATTGTGTGAAAGATATTATTTTTAGACTGCCCCTCATAAATATTTGATAAATTTCCAATGCTCAAATTCACACTCTGACAAAAAAATTTCGAAAACTGTCCATTCTTGTTATCCAATTCATCACTTTCTTTAATATGCCCATTCATATCTCCTATAACCATTATTTTCTTCCCCTTCTTTTTTTTGAAACTCTGTATATTCTTAAATAGACATTCATATATGCTACTATTCCACTCCATTATAGTTTGACTACCTCCAGTGGCCATATACACAATACTCACCATCTATTCTTGTCTTCCTAATCTTATCTCAAACCACAAATGTTCTTGACACTTTAAAGTATTTAAATATGGTTTTGACATAACTTCTATACCACCACCTCTTTTTTATTTCATTTTCTATTTATATGCTGCCATACCAATTTTTCAGTGTAGTTCTCTTAGATGTATTTCCATTACTGCTAATATCTCAAGCCCTTCATTTTAATTGCTTCATTTAATTCCAACCACTTTTCTGATCTCCTACCACCTTGTATTCAAATATCCAATTTTAGCAATTTCTTCTTTATCTTACTACTCTTTTAGAGAAAGGCTTTAACCTTTATCATATGCACTTTGAATGTTTATAATAATCAAACAATCTCTTTTTATTACTATAGATGGACCTCTCAAACTCAACACAAGATAGCTACTTTATAAAGAACGACCATCTTATCTCTAACCTAAAGTCCCACTTATATAGACCAATCAGAAACATTTTGATTTGGATCGTGAAGCTGTTGTCTCTTAATTTATTAAGTTTACTATTTCCTTTACAAATTAATCTTTGCCAGATCTTACAATCTTTATACTGGAAATATATAAACTAATGTAAAGTTGTGATTACTTATTAAGCACATAAGAAGTATATTCCAAATCAAAATGCTTAAGATTGGCCTATACAAGTGGGAATTTAGGTTAAAGATAAGAAAACTGTTCTTATCTTTGTAAAGTCACTATCTTCGGTCAAAGTTTGACTGATCCCTCTAAAATAAAAAAAAAGAAATCGTTTGACTATTATAAACATTCAAGGGACATACGATAAACAGTTAAAGCCTTTCTCAAAAAGTATTTATATACTTTCTAAGTGCTCAATAAATAATCACAACTTTACTATCCTTTTATTTAATTGTTTTGACTCTTTCTTCTCTATTATATTTGTACAGACCCATTCCCTATCCACATCTACTTTTATATCTGGATGTTACCCGTTTTTTATTTCTTACATCTCATCCATTCTTAACCTTCTTTTTGATAATACTGTAATTTAAAATGCTACCCCTCCCCCTTTTTAAGTTCAAATTATATTTTTTATAAATCAAACGCCTAATGTTTCATTTCCTTGTTGAGCTAAATGCAATCCATCTTTACTCTCTCTTATTAATAAAAAAAATCCCTCTCTTATTAATAAAAAAATCCCACAGATTCACAAACATAACATTATTTTTGTCACATAATTTTCCAATTTCTCATTTATAAAACATGTCCTATCTAACATATAACTATTGTTGAATCTTGGCAGTAATTCAGCTCTTTCTACCCTTCCTTCTTTTTCAAACTATTAATCAATTCTTTGCACTCATCTGATATTTTCTGAGATCGCTCTGACAAATTATTTGTCACTACCATAACATAAACATCTACTCCCCTGTTTATTCACCTTATCTATAACATCCCTAATTCTAACTCCAGGCAAACTTACACCTACATACCTATTTCTATTTTCCCTGGCAATTACATCTTCACATCCTCTAATTAGTGAATATCCTATCAAGACTGTCTCATAGTTTACTTTCCCTAACTCCTCTGTAACATTCTCTTAAACCTTCTGAACTTTATCTATTTCTTCCTTATTGTTCATTAATTCCTTGATCTGCTCACACTTCATATCTAATGCTTTTAATTTTACTTCTACATCCTTTACCTCTTCCTGTATCTTTTTTATTCCTTGCCTAGCTATCCCCATTGCACTACTTATTTTATCATCCCTATATCTTATCATTCTACTAAATACATATTCCATTCTATCAACCTCCATTTCTCTTGACTTTCTTTTTAAATTATCTAAGCTTTAAATTATTTATGCTTAAAAAACATTTTTTCACCTCTTTTATCACATTTATACAAGATTTGCACTACCATACATCTTTTACATCCTTCTTCATCTTAATGAAACCTACCAAAGCACACCTAGTTTCCTTCTAACCATCATACATTGTGAGATATAAGTGCAATCCATATTTTCTTATTTTTCCAATTCTCCTATTCTAAATTTATGATTTTTCTACCAATCTAACCTCCTTATATAAAATATGTACATATATTCTTTTTTATAACAGAGACTGAGAAATATATATTTTCTAAACTCACACCTCAATGTTAATCTCTTTCTCAAATAAATCACTCACTCAAATTGGAAAAAAATTTAATAGCAAACCTCCTAAAATCCAACTAATCTTGCAAATGACTTAGATTTAAGGCCTCATTACAGTAAACAGAAAAAAAACTTTTTTCCTTTATACTTAAAATGTCATCATCTTGGATCATCATCCAAATGTTAACAATATTTTTCTCAATCTTTCTAAATCCAATTAAATCTATCTCTCTGCATTCCAACTCTCTTTTCTCATCCACTCTAAACAAATATTTCCCAGCAATAGAAATTTCTTTCTAGATTTTATTACAAATATATAAAACTTTAACTTATCTTGCAGAGCAAAAATAAGCCATGTCAACACAGCAAGGCAATCAAGAAAGCACCGAAATGCCCTCTTCTGAGCTCATGATGAATTTTTATCTACAGAAAAGTAATAATTTGGTTAAAAAATATTTATAGCTCAGTAAATCACATTTATTTAAGAATTAAAAAATATTATAGAAAAATTATTGAGTATCAAATGCTATTTTGTATTAAATATGTAGATTATAAAAAAGTATTTGACTTCATAAGCACTTGTAATTATAACTTCAGAAAATTATTACACATATCTATCATATATATAATCATCATAGAACAAAGTACATTAAAATGATTAATAATAAGGGAGTATATTATAATGATTCTATCACACTATAGCTATTTTAGAGAAGTTTTAAAAGGTATCTGTGAATAAAAATGGAACCAATGACAGTTAAAATAAATATAGATTGGGTCATGTATATTAGGGGAAAAGATGTGATTGTTAGTGTAGAAAATACTTCAGAACAACAAAAAAATTTAGTAAGTACTACTGCATAATAACAAAAAAAAAATAAAGGTATTAAGACTTGCACAAATTCTATTCATCTATTGTAATCCTGAATAATCAATAGATAATAAATGGTAGTTTATTAAATCCATATTCAGTGCTACCCTATCTAAATCCCACATAATTTTCAGCTTAATGGATTTGTAAATGAGGAGCTTGAACTTAGATTTAATGCACTTGGGATCCTTGTTTAGCAACTATCTTCTATATTTATTATAAAAATCTATCAACATTAAAGTCAAAAACATCTTAATATTTTGAATTCAAGTCAATATGTAGTTCTTATACTAGTTCACTAATTGCATGTTTTGGTTACACTTTATCATAATCATACTCTGTATGGTTTGCCACAGTTAGTAAAGGATACAACTTGGGATCAGGAAATCCCAAGAACAATTCTGGTGCTCACAGGTCTGGCACTCGAACTTCTTATGAACTCCTGAGCAATAAAACCATGTATCTTTTTTTTGTATAGTAACCACAGGTATTTCAGCATTGATATAAAACCGAAAAATATCATGATTCCCAGTTTATTCATTGAGGAAAGCCATAAATTACAATCTAGTATAAGATATGGACATGGTAAAACTGGATATAGATTTAATAATAGCATATATTGAAAATGGATTTGATATACACTACTATGATCTCTCATATGCCTGCTTTCTAGACAAAAAGTAGAAGGGTCCTACAAATGTTACAGAACTAAGGTCTCAAAAATATATAGAAACTAATCTGGTGCCCATTATGTATCAATTATTAATCGAGCACAAATAAAAATAAAACACATGAGCACATTTAGTTATTTCTTATTTAATAATTTAATAAGAATTTATAAATTAGAATTGATAGCATTTATACAATTATATACATATGGCAAATTAATATAAGTAATAGTAACATGTGATTTATAAAGAATAACAGTTAGTATAATAATGGTTATTTACAATTAGAGCCATAAGGCATACAAAAATAATAATATAGACCAGTGCAGCCTTTCTAATACTATATCCCCTTTCTTTACCTTCAACAGGAATTTGACTGGATTACAACTGCAGGGTTGAAAGCCACTATAATTCTGGATAAATGTTGACAACAAGACTAAAGAAGACATAGACTAATTTGAACAGATATTTAGAGAACACACAATCCTTAACGAAAACCTATTCTACTAATATTGGTTAATTCATTCCCTGCTCAATTTGTTTTCTATTTCTGTTTACTTGTCCTTTTTTAAAACTTCTGGTTTTGACATATATACACAGCACTATCCCCTCCTACTCTTGAGAAACTTGGCAGACTTCATTTTTAATTTTCTCTGGGGTAGTGTAGTCCTTTAGATCAGTGGTCTTCAACTCTTGGTCCGCGAACCGGTGCCGGGCCACAGAAGTTTTCTGCCGGGCCATGGTAGACGGGCAGGAAAGTTTATAATAACAAAATAATGAGTTTAAACTTTTAATTAATATAAACAATTTTTATTTATTTTTTCATCTCATTTTTACCCAATTAAAAAAAAAAAAACAGAATGAAAACAAAATCTAATCAATCATACATAAATTAATTTGTTTGTTTTTTTAGTTATTACAGATGTTTACGGGGAGGAGGGGGAGGTTAGAATTAAATTTTTTATTACTTTTCTAAAAAAACTCAAAATTAAAAAAAAAAGTTTTTTATTATACAAACTCCATATATATATAATTTCATCTTGTATATTTAATTATTATACAAACTCCATATATATATAATTTCATCTTGTATATTTAAAATTGTTGTTTTGATCAGTTATAACAATTATGCTCATCTAAGGCTAAGCAGTTTACATCTTTAAGAAAATTTATCTATAGACTTCTGCCAGTCCGTGAAACCTTATTCTTATTTTTGCCAGTCCGCAAAACCTTATCCTTATTTTTACCGGTCTGCAGGTGTGAAAAGGTTGAAGACCACTGCTTTAGATACACTGGGAGTTGGTGATGGTGTTGAGGTCTTTGGTACTTGGACATTCTGTAGCCCTTATGGTGTTGAGGTCTTTTGGTTATTGGACATTCTGTAGCACTTGGTTTTGGTCCACCATATCAGTAATGATATGAGTCTCTGAGCAGTCTTGTAGTTTTCTCAGTTTTGGTTAGTCTTTCATGACTTTCAGCATCAATGGCAGTATTTGTTTCATCCCAGATTTTTCTAATGTGATTTACATGGTGTTTGTAGAAATTTACTCTTCTGCAATGTGGTTTAAAATTACTTTCTTTACTTGACTCCCCCCCCCCATCCACAATTTCCATATATATCTTTATTTACACCTTCTGGAATTCTTGTTGGTAGTTCTTTCTTTGGCAGGAGGATGGATAATTTGTTTCTCAATTTTCTTCGCATCAATATTTCTGCTAGTGATTTACCAATGGATGTGGATGGAGTGATGTGTTGGTGCAGCATTGCCATATCCAGTGCTTGAATAACTTAATCTATTAAGTGAGCTTCAATTGTTGCACTGCCTTCTTGACCATTCCATTTGATTCTGGATATGGTAGTGCTAGTAGATGAAAACTCCTCACTTTTCAAAAAAAGGCTTTGAATTCTTCAGAAGTGAACCTGGTCCCATTTTCAGAAACTTCTGGAGAACTATGATATATAAAGATTTCTTTAAGAGTGCATAGTTTCTTTTGCACTCGTAATTCTACTCACTTGGGGAAAACATCTACTAACATAAAAAGAATGAGTAGCAATGATAAGGAAGAAATGGATAATGAGGTCCAGAAGGTGGTAGAAAATGTTACAGATGGAGTAGAAAAAGTAGACTATGAGACAGTATTGATAGGAGATTGACTAATTAGAAAATGTGGAAATATAATTGCAAGGGAAAATAGAAACAGATATGTAAGAGTGTTTGCTTGGAGCTAGAATTAGAGATGTGACAAATAAAGTAAGAAAGCAAGGTAGTAGAGATGTGTTTGTTATGGTAGGGACTAATAATTTGTCAGAGCCATTAGGGAGAGTAATGGATGAGTACATAGAATTGATTAGGAATTTAAATAAGATTAAAGGAAGAGTAGGTGTAATTGGATTATCACCAAGATTTGACAAGAGGCTTTTGTTAGATAGGGCATGTTCTATAAATGAGAGATTGAAAAAATTGTGTGAGAGAAATAATGTTATGTTTGTGGATGTATGGGATTGGTTCATTGGCAAGAGGAAATTATATAGTAAAAATGGATTGCACTTAGGAAAACAAGGAAGTGAAGTTTTAGGGAGTCTGATGTTTAAAGAATATAATTCGGGAAATGTTTAAAGGGGGGTGGGCTTTTAAATTATAGTATGATCAAAAAAAAGAATGGATGGGATGTAAAAAATAAGCAAAAGATAGTTGTTTTAGATAGTGTAGATGGGAGAGGGAATGGATCTGTAAGATTAAAGGCAAAAAAGTTTTTTTATAAATGTAATGGAAAAGAAAGAATCAAAAAAATTATAAAAAAGTAGTTAGGAAAGAAGAAATTGTTAAAAATGGTTATTTGAATATGCAAGGTGATAGGAGACCAGAAAAGTGGCTGGAATTAAACAAAGAAATTGAAAGTGAAGAGCTTAAGGTATTAGCAGTAGTGGAAACACATCTAAGAGAAGAACCTATTTTGGAAGACTTGGTATGGCAGGGTATAAATAGAAAAGAAAAAAGGGGCGGTAGTATAGGTGTTATATCGAAAAAGTATTTGAATATTGTTAAATGTCAAGAATATTTGTGGTTTGAAATAAGATTGTGTAGACAAGAATGGCTGGTGGCTGTAGTATATATAGCCACTGGAGATAGTCAAACTGTAATGGAGTGGAACAATAGCATATATGAATGCCTAATTAAGGATATACAGAGTTTTAAAGAAAAGGGGAAGAGAATAATGGTTATTGAGGATATGAATGGCCATATTAAAGAAATTGATGATGTAGATAATAATAAGAATGGTCAGTTTTTGAAGGAATTTTATCAAAGAGTGAATTTGAAAATTGGAAATTTATCAAATATTTATGAGGGACAATATACATAGTTTATGAACAATATATTACACACAATAGATTATGCATTGATAGAGAAAGAGGGAATTAATAAAATGCGGAAAATTAAGGTGTTTGATAATAGAGAGTATGTAATAGTGATCATAACTTTATTGTAATAGAAGTGGTTAGTAATGTGAGGAAGAATAGAAATAAAAGTAGAAACAATAGTGAAAGATGTGGATGGAGAGTGAATGATAAGAATAAGTTGGAAGAATTCAAAATACAAGTTGAAAAAGCCATGGAACAGTTGGTTGGTATAAGGACTGGTGTGGAGAAATAAAAATGTGGCAAATAGGGTTTTAGTTGAGAATATGCAGAAAAATAAAAGTAATAAAAAATGAGTTAGTAAAAGTGTCAAAGAGGGAAAAGAAGCATGTAGAGAATATAAGTGTGCTATTAAGAACAAAGAAAGTGAAAAAGATATTAATGCTAAATGGGAAAAGTACTTAGAAAAGAAGAAGTTGGCCAAAATGGATAATTATAGAGAGAGGATGAAGCTGAATAGTAAATTGTTGGAGGATATTAATAAAAGTGGAAAAGATGGGAGTAAAAAAAATTTGGAATTATATTAAAAAAAGAAAGTGTAGGGGAGAGTGAGATAGTATTAATAGATGATGAGGCAATAGAGTGTAGCTCTAGAGAAGAATTGGAATCTTAAATAGATATGTAATGGATATAGAAAAGATGTTAGATGTGAAGGACTTAGTGATAGAAAACATGAAAAGCATTTAGTAATGGAAATATTAGGTTCACAAAAAATGAACTGAATGAAGCAGGGAAGAGATTGAAAAGTGGAAAGGCAAGAGGTTTAGATGGATGGTCAGCAGAGATGGTAATGAATTTAGGGCGTAGAGCAAAAGTAAAGTTATTATCATGTTTTAATAAGATGGCCCAGAAGAGTTTTTCCGGATAGTTGGAGTAATACAAGAGTAAGATTATTATTTAAAGGAAAGGGTAAGGATCGTAGAAAGTTAAATAATTGTAGACCAATAGCAATAACATCAGTTTTATATAGCTTTCTCATATATGGTAGTTGGAAGAGTTGTAAAATGGATGGAAGAGAATAATGAGTGGGGGAAATGCAAAGAGGTTTTAGGTCAGGTAGACGTATAGGAGATAGTTTATTTGTAGTTACACAACTTATGGATATGAGTAGGAATTCAGCTAGATCATTACATATGAGTTTTATAGATATAGACAGAGCATATGATAGAGTAAATAGAAATAGATTATGGGTAAGTTTAGCAAATTTGGGAATGGATGAAGCTATATTAAATATTATTAAGAAATTATATGAAAATAATTACTATACTTATCAATTAGGGATATAGAATCAGTTAAAGTTAAAAAATGGGGTGGGACTAAGGCGAGGATGCCCTATGTCACCTATTTTGGTTGTTTTTTGTTTTTTTTTGTATTTGAGTGAAATGGAGAAAGCAATAGAAAGACTAGGAAGCGGGATAGAGATACCATTAATAGGTGGCAAGAGAGTATATATTTTGTCGGGTCTTTTTTGCAGATGATATCTTTTTGTGTGCAGAAAGAAGAGAAGATATGGAAATTATGCTGAGGACATGTGCAAGAGTGGGTAAAGAGATGGGGATTAAATTTAGTGAAGAAAAATCAAATATAATGATGGTTAATACTGGGGAAAGAGAAGATGTAGAATTTTTATTGAGAGATATAAAGTTAAGTGTGGTGGATAGATATAGGTATTTGGGAATCATCTTAAGTAATCAGGTAAATTGTTTGGATGAATGGGAGAAAAAAATGGTAAATGAAGCAAAGAAAAGAAAAGGAAAGGTTTGTTAAAGAAACTAATAGTGTTTTCATATAATAAATATGATGTAGCTAGAATTGCATGGAAGGGAGTTGCAATAGCAGGGTTAACATATGGTAATGATGCATTATGTATTAGTAAAGGGGTTTTAGATTATTTAGAAAAAGTATAAAGGGAAGTAGGAAGTCATGCATTACATGCAAAGGTGTGAACAGCATAGGAGGCAATTCAAGGAGAAATGGGATGGTCAAGTTTTTATATGAGATGCAAAAAGTAAAATGAAAATGTTTGGTAGGTTGCAGTTTATGGATAGTAAAAGAATAGCCAAAATAGTGTTTAATTGGGTTATGAGTAAAGAGCAGGTAACAAGATGGGTGAGAAAGGTAATGCGGTATGCAAAAGATTTGGATAAAGAATTTATATCAGTACACTAGTATAAAAGGTGGGATGATTGAGTGAGAAGGATTGTTGAGTGTTATAGTGGAAAGAAATGGGATAAAATAATAGATGCATTAACAAAAAATAGGGAGTTGGAGAGATGGAGAACTAGTATGGAGGGTAAAAAGAGTTTAAATATATATAGAAGTAAACGGAACATTGGGTGCGAGTTAATTTATGAAAATAGTAATGAAAGTAGTTTATTGTTTAAGGCTCGAATGGGATCTTTAGCAACAAGAGAATATACATGTAAATAGAAAAATATGGGTGATCTAGTGCAGTGGTCTTCAACCTTTTCACACCTGCGGACCGGTAAAAATAAGGATAAGGTTTCGCGGACCAGCAAAAATAAGAATAAGGTTTCGCGGACCAGCAGAAGTCTATAGATAAATTTTCTTAAGATGTAAACTGCTTAGCCTTAGATTAGCATAATTGTTATAACTGATCAAAACAACAATTTTAAATATACAAGATGAAATTATATATTGTAACAGGAACTGGGTTCAAGCCCTGTTACAAAAAAGGAACAGAAATGTAGTTTGTAGATAATTTTTTTCTTTATTTATATATTATTAGTATTATATAATTATTTGTAAAAGTCGCACAGATCAAGCGCACATTTTTTTTGCTGGAACGAGGGGTGTAGGCATATATTATGAGTGGCATACATATATGTAGGTAAATGTTATTGTTGAGAACAAGAAAGTAAAAATTTAGAAGATTTTAAAGCAGGTAAAAGAAAAGTTTCTTTTATGAGTATAAACTTCCTGAATTAATTGGCCAAACAGATCTCATTGTTCAATAAAAAGAAAGAAAAATAAAGAAAGCAAAATCCAACTGCTTGAATGTATACATTTTTTTTGTGTGTTTGTTTTAATTAAATGGATTTTCAGAAATAATTTTGATTAAGAAAAATGAACATGGAATGCCATTAGTTATTGAACTATTTTTGATCTCTTTTGTTTGGTTAAAGTCGACAAAAGGATTTGTAATTAAAAGTTCAGGAATTAAAGAAAAAAAAGAATTAGATAAGTAAAAGTCAAGATCGCCGAGGGGTTTTCCTTTTGTTGACATTTGTATAAGAAAATCTACTTTTGAAAACAAAGGAATACCAGCGATAAGGAGAAAGGCAACTGGGATTGACTAATTAATTTGAAAAAAATGGACAGTTGAGCTCTGCTAGTCTGACGTGTAAGAAGTGCAGATATTCTAAATTTTTATTGAAGAAAATTTATTAGAAGCTGTTACATTAGCTGAAAAGTAGAAAGTTGGAGAAGTAAATTGTGCGAACTGAACTAAATATATAAGTGACCTCATGGATTGCATGGGGTAAAATCACCATCGTGCCTGGTCGGTGTTCGGACTCCAGCCATTTTACCTATGCCACGTAAATATATACCACAGTCAACATCTCCAATTGCCCTTCATAACTGAAGCTATTTGAATCCAGTGTATATCATCTGCCATTCTGGAATTAAGCCAAAAGAAGAAGGAACAGTAGATTGAATACGCCACTTAAGAGGGACTAAAGGAATGAAATGTTAAGTGGAAGTGATGGACGCCATATTTGCCTATTTTGCGAGTGCACTCGGAAACACATATGCAAGTTATTCAGATTATATTACAACGGTAAATATACACTTATTATGCCATTTTAATTTTTTTTAAAGTTAATCCAACCTAATTGCAAGAATATTTCATAATATACCTGTATTATTAAAGTTTTTTTTGTTGTTGTTTTCTCTTTAATAATAATTCATTAAAAATATTTATTATATGTATATGTGTGCTATTTATTGATTATGTTTTTTGAATAAGTATTAGTAGATCTGTAATTAAATTGATTTAGTGCGATACACATTATAGAATTTAATATGTTCCAAAATCTTATACACGTGCATGCTGGTGTGAATTTAATGATAATTTAAAGCGAGACAGATTAGATAGAAAGATATATGAGGGTTGTAAAAGGTTTAGTTTAAACTTTAATGGGAATAAAAAAAATAGAAAGCTATAGAAAGAATTGATTTCAAAATTCATTCCCCTTCGTTTCTTCTCCGGCGCAAGGCGCTACCACACCCTGAGCATTAAGGTGGGCAACTAATTAAATGGCTGAATCAAATAAATATTTGATAGACCCTACGATTCTTGTTAAATAATGACCTTGGCGCTTGGCAATGAACAAAAAAAAGATACATGTTGTCCATAAATGTAGAGGTCTAATTAAAAGTTAAATTAAAACTGGGAGGGTTCAATTTCATTACCTGAGATGCGTGTGTTCTGCTGTCGGTTGCTTCACTTACCCCTTTGAATGACCCAAAGTTCGGGAAAACTTCGTATAAGGGGTGAATGACTCGATTTTTATGGGAAAACTTTGTATGGGAAGTGCCATCGGTAATACATGTGTCACTGTAAAAATTCACCCTCGGAAAGAAAGAATAACTGTAGAAAAGTTGGTTTGATAAGGATAAAGGTTTGAATTCAGCAGAGTTAAAATTTTAAAAATGTAAATGTACACTACCAATAGTGTAAATTGTTTCAATATATATATATAATGGAGTTTGTATAATAAAAAACTTTTTTTTTTAATTTTGAATTTTTTTAGAATCTGTAATAACTAAAAAACCAAATTAATTTATGTATGATTGATTAGATTTTGTTTTCATTCTGTTTCTTTTTTTTTTTAATTGGGTAAAAATGAGATGAAAAAATAAATAAAAATTGTTTATATTAATTAAAGGTTTAAACTCATTATTTTGCAATTATAAACTTTCCTGCCAGTCTACCGTGGCCTGGCAGAAAACTTCTGCGGCCAGCACCGGTCCACGGGCCAAGGATTGAAGACCACTGATCTAGTGTGCAAATTGTGAAAGAAAGGTATAAAAAATATTAGGCATCGGTTGATTGAATGTAACTGCTTGAAAGCTGAAAAGATACAAATAATGAAGTTATGGGAAAATAAATATGAACAAAGTGATTATACAGAAAGTGGATTATTGGTTTTTATGGTGGGTTTGGGAAAAGATAAGGGGAATTTAGATATAAAGGCCTTAGAGTTGGCAAAGATTATGTTGTGGAAATGAGATGGAGCAGATTATGGGAAAGCTTAGGGGGAGGAGTGGAAGGGGAAGGTAAAGAGGCTAACAGGTTTCTTTGGGCATAGTTGCTGAGAGATTCCTGATTCCGTTTAAGGAGAAGTCACAGTACATCACATCACATCAATGTTGCCTTTAGCCATGGTGAATACTTTTTCTGGGACAAATTTGTGATAGACTGACAAGGGCTGCACCTTTTTGTTTTTCTATGCTATTGCTCATGCCCAGCCAGTATATGTTATGTAACTGCAAGCAAGAACTTTTGCCCTTACCATGCCAGGATATCCTTGATGAATTAGTTTTAATAATTTTTCATGACATACGGATAGAATTCGGTCACCATCATATCCATTCAACATTGATGGTGGTTGTTGAGCCATCCAATGATTGGTTTAGATAGGGTGAGCATTTATTTAGCCATCCATTTCTAATCCACCTAGTGTTTTATATTGTGGTTTCCCAAGTCCAGTTGGCTACAAGATTACTATTGACTGACCCAGGTTTCCAGTAATCTAAAAAAATGTATTCCCACCCGGGTCTCAGAAAAGATTTACTTTGAGTGGTTTTGTTCCCTCACGACAGATGATGTTAACAGGTTTTGTGTTAAATTTCCCTTGTTTCGCTGGATATAGTTGTTGAAACTTAATCTTTACAATTCTATATGCACATTATTTTGCAGGTATATTTTAATCCCTAATGATATGAACCATTCCCTACTGATCAACAATGTCATATTACTTTTGACAATATATAAATCTAGGGTTTTCTTTTGCAATGATGGTTTATTGTTACCACTACTTTTACCATTCTGATTATGATAATGGAATTTCCATTTAAATCTCTCGTCCTTACCCCCATACTTTCAATTTTCAGTTTATTTTTTAGTTCCGCACTTGGCATGACCTAGTCCCTCCGAGATATTACTGATACACTTGCTCCATTATCTATTTCCATTTCAAATGATTTTCCATATATTTTTACTATTAACATTATTTGTTTACAATTATCAGGCTCTTGTGAATTTCAGTGAGCTATGAAGATTTTCTCATTTTATTTCTCAGAAAATCTCTATTTACTTTTGATTTAATTTTAGTTTAAAAATTTTCTCTAGAAGTTCCACCTTTCCCCAATTTGTTAGATCTCATGTCCTTGCTGCTGCACTCATGCGCAAGGTAACCAGCCTTTCCACAGTGAAAACATTCCCCATTTTTGTTTTCATTTTCTCCCTGCTTGTTTTAAGAATCGATGTTTGATTTGAGCTACCTGCATCTGATTTTAGAAATTCTTTTGTATTATATTTACTACTAACTCATAATTCCCTTTTTGATTGCTACTACATAAATTAACATGGCCAACAGCTGCTGAAAGAGTCTCTCATCATTCACTGAATTGATCCAATAAGGCCTCATCTATATAATCACCATATGCATAGTTCTCTTAATGCCATATCAAAGCTCTATAACCCTCCCCCTTTCACTCAGTGTCTATTGTGTAAGTGATGCATGGCCATATGGTCTGATAGTACAGAACTAAAATGGTTGTTTAACCACTTAATAACTTCTGCATAAGTTTTATTTTCATGGTCATCAGTTTCACATAATCGGTTCATGACCTCGATCAATGTTGGACCCCCAAAATGCAACAGTGGGCATTTTAGACACTATCCTTCACCTTATTGATTACAAAATATTTACATATCTGAGTAATATAAATGAAGCTATTCGGAGGGGTAGCTACCATCAAATTCTCCTATACCTAACTGGACAGTTGCCATATTCATTATTCTTTAGTGCCTATTACTAGCTTTCTGCTCCATGCTTCCACGCCTCAACTTTTTATGTTCGTTTTTTTTAATTTCTATCTGACTGTGCCAAGCAGAATTTTTCCAATTCTCTGCCTAACTGTGCCAAGCTCGTTTTTTTCCAATTCACTGTCTGATTGGGCCAAGCTGGCTTTTTCCAATTCAGTATGCCTAAGCCAAACTGGCTTTTTCCAGTTCACTTACTGACTGTGCCAATTTGTGCTATGTATTAATTATTAATCAGGCACAATAAAAATGAGGCACACAAGCACGTTTAGTTATTTCTTATTTAATAATGTTAACATGAATTTGTACAATTACAATTCATAGCATTTATACAATTATATTCATATAGCAAATTGATGTAAGAAATAATAGTACATAATTTATAAAGGATAACAATTAGTATAATAATGGTTATTTACCATTAGAGCCATAAGGTATACAAAAATAATTATAGATCAGTGCAGCCCCTTTAATACCTTCATCCCCTCTCTTTCCCTTCAGTGGGGATTTTACTGGGTTACAAGTGCAGGGTTGAAGTCCACTATAATTCTGGATACACAGTGATAGCAAGACCCAAGCTAATTTGCTAACAGGTATTTATAGAACACACACAATCCTCGCAAAAACTTCTATTCTATTATTGGTTAGTTCATTAATTGCCTGTTCAATCCATTTTCTATTTCTATGTTTATTTGTCCTTTTTTAGCTTTTCTGATTTTGACATACCCATACACAGCAGTGCCAAATCTATATAACTATACAAGTATAGCTTGAAACTTTAAGATTTGTTAAACTTAGGTTATTATAGTTTGAAAATTATATATATAAAAAGGTGACCATAGATCAGTAACTTAATTAGTTCCAGCTTAATCAATCTAGAAATGAGAATTTTATATGACATTACCTTATATCCATAGATTACTCAGGCTTCTTTTAGAATGAGATAATCATCATCGGTATTGCCTAACTTAACAAATTTCATGAACTTCATAGCCTTTAATCTTAATATTTTTAAATCCCAGTTTAGTCAAGCACTAGAAATACCAGTTTTAGTTGATAAGTGAAATGTCATTAGAAATATAACAAATTATGAATTTATTGATATTTTGAAAGTGATTTGTTTATTATTTTTTTGTTTATTTGTTTGTTTGTTTGTTGTTGTTGTTGTTTGCAATATAGCAAATCCATTTTCCTCAAAACAATAGAAAAGATTAACTTTTAATCACATTTATAGCAAATAATAAACTTTTTAAGAGAAATAGTGAAGCAAAGTTATAATTCTTTTAAAGACTTGATAAAGAAATCTAGTTTTTAATGAGATCACTACTTTTATTTTATTGTCTTGCTCTGTGCCTTTAAAAATAAGATTTTTTCTTGAATTATTAAGTTAACACCTCACAACCTGATAATATTAAGTATAAAACTATTTATTCTCAAACAAGTGTAATTCAAATCCTTAATGAATTTGCTATTAAACTGAAATATTGAAAGCATACTTTTTTCATTATTTCTTTGATACTATTTTTAGATTCAAAAAAACTCCAAATTAATGACAGTTCATATATGAAATAAAAATCATTCAAGTGATTTTTTTGTGTTAATGTTTCAAAAATATTAAAATTTTATTTCATTCTTTGTCAAATGTTATCAAAATAATAACAATTTTCAATTCTTTACTTAACACATCATCAATAGAATAAGTATTCTATTTTCTTTAAATCAATTGTTTTGGTGAAATATTAGATGACAAAAAAAAATTATATTTTTCATTTCAAAGTATGATATCAAAGTCTATATGAAACTATTATCATTTCTTTTTAGTATTCCTATTGCCACTGCTTCCGTAGAGAAATACAATACATCATTTCTGATTAGTTATTACTACCTCAGTACCATTTAACTAGCATAATAATAAAACTATAATATTCTGAAATTAATACATTATCTGATTTACATCCATTTTCTTGTAATTTATCTTATAAATTATTCCATTTTTCATTCAATTGATACCCTTTTAAATGAAAAATATTTACATCTGGAAAAGGCACTGAAATAAAACAGTTTTATGTATTATTTATTTCATATATTTTCTTTTATCATCAAATTCACTTTTATCATTTTGAAAAATTTTAAGCTCATCAAATGTTTTAGAAAAATGGTAGTTGATCAAGTACTTGACCTAATTCTTGATAATAATAAAGTTATTAATTTGTTGATGTCGTTATTAATTCAATATTTCTTAAATTAGCTCTTTTTAAAGTTTGATGCTTTCCTCAATTATTTCATGACAAGTTCTATATTATTACAAATAGGGTTATCAACATAGAAGAAAATTTAAATTTTATAGTTGTCAGTATTAATTTGTTTAAATAACAAATGTAATTCTGAGGATAAAGTGCTTTTAATTTCAGAAGGAAAAAAGATTTAACTTATGATTCAAACATTCAGTATCTTTATATATTTTTTCTATTCTACAGTTAACTTAGCATGAGATTTGGCCCAGTGATTCTCAGATTAATGTTTCACTACTGACCTTTATCAGCTAGACATCCTAAAACTTTCAACTCTGGCCAGTTTGTTGTGTATAACTATATAAATCTAACATTAAGAGCAATTACATATAGCAATTTCAAGAATAGATAGACCCATTTAGCCCTTTGGCAAAGCAGTTTTAATTGACAAAGATTATTAGCTAGAAACTAGTTTGAGTTATTTGGCACTAACATCTACTATCCATGGATTACTTTTTCTGATAAGATTTTGAAAGCTCTTTTCATAAATGACTTTTTTTTTTCCATGATAAAAATTGTAAAATAAATTATATTTATTCTAAAATATTTTCACAAATGCAGATCATGAGCTATCAATCAAATATTTAAGTCATACAATTTCACTTTAATTGCAAAATCAAACCTATTAAATAATTATATTTTTATTTTTCTAACATCATATGATTTTCCAAAAAAAAGATCTAAATTAGTTATAAAAGTTTTTTTTTATTCTGTGATTTTCCTTCTCTGTAAAAATTTCTTAATTTTAAAATTTTTAAAATTTTCACTTTAAATAACATATTTTTGCTCATCATTTTCTCTTTAAGCATGCCAAAAATTTTGTTAAAAGTTTTCCTACACTTATTAAAATGTTTATGATTATGCTACTTAAACAGTATCACATTTGAAAATATTTTGCTAGTCTATTTTTAAGCCCCAATGTCAACAACATACATTTTAAAATTAAGAATCTTTTTTATCAGTAAAATCTCATATTTTTGATCTTATCTATCCAACTAAGCATCTGCAGATTGAATTTGAGGCACCAACTAAAAAACAAATAATAAAAACTGTATGATTTATTGTTCAAGGAATCATAGATATTAGAGCACTTAAGTGGCAGATTAAACACAGTAGTTTAATTCAGCTGACAAAATAAGATATTTGTTTTTTAATTTACTCAAATAAGAATTGATCCAGAAATCATTAACTCTTGAATTTGCAACTTTTTCTCTATACTAAACAATAGTAATCTGGTTTCTACCTTTAAGCAGCTAGCTGTAATTTACTTACTTTTGTAATCTTTGCTTATATTTAATGTTTAAAATTAATTCCAAGTTATATATTAAGATTTATAAAATGTAATATTTCATATTTATAATGTGATTGTTGAAGTTTATTTTATCAATTACACTGATATCTAACCCATGTAATTATTATTTATCATTAGAAAAAAAAAATGACACTTATAATTTAATAAATGTAAAAGAATTAACTACTTTGTGAATATTATTTCAACCTCTCTGGCTATTATATAAAAATAATAATGTTATCAACAAATCTAATCCATTTAATCTACCATAAAACTGTATTTCTAATCAAAATATATTAATAATTCCTTACATATATTATTATAAATGACAATAGACCTGACTCAACTTATCTCATCTACATAACTTATCTCACAAATTAATCCAATATCTTTATAAAAATAGCTTAGTAAACTATGACTAGCAGCATTTATAAGGATAGTTTAGAAATGGCATAGATTACTCAACAGATTGTAAAAATGGAACAGGTGAAATTTATTACTAGAAAAAAAAAAAAAAACAGCTGAGAAAAAAGACTGTGAAAATAAATTAAAGAGTGACAGTTGTATGTAAAATTTGTCTCAATAGTGAAATAATTTTACATATAACTAAAATGTTTTTCAATTATATGTATATCTTAATTGCATCTAAATTAAGTATATTTTATTTAACATAAATTTCTAATCATTGCAGTAACATACTTAATCATGATCTTTTGATTAGATTTTATTACATAGACCTTTACTTTAAAACATTACAAATTCCCTTCAATAATAACAAAACAAAACTGAATAAATATACAGACAATTTATTTCTGAAATAGAAAATTATATATGCATTTACTGTATTTATAAATGGGTCTGCATCTAAGTGACTAATAATGGAAATTTCATTTAAATAGATGGGTAAGAAACATAGATACATTATTTCAAAATATCTGGATTTTTTCAATTCTAAATATCTTTTAACATTATCTGTCAGAACTTGAAATTTATATTTTGCAGGATTCCCACACTCAGGTTTCTGTTTTTGACATTTGTTTTTTAATATTCATTTATTTTTTTTTACTGTATTTTTTATAAATGTAAAGTACTTGCATGCACTCTTATACATATAATAGTGCAAATCGTTTTCATTAAAAAAAAAAAAAAAGAGAGAAAGACTAACTCATTATCTTCAATGTAAATTAGCCAGAAGTAAAAGTAACTACATTTGTTAGGAATGCGATCCCCCCCCCCCCAAATAATGGCTTTGATTTATAACTTTTTATTATTATTACGCTGAGATTAATGTTTATAGCTTAATGGTGTGAAAATAGTTTTCTAATCAGTCTCTTAAATGAACAGAACTTATCTTTTTAATTAAAAAAAACTATGTAAAAAATTAAATTTGTCAAAATAAAATAAAGCTTTCTGAAAAAAAAAAAAATTATATTACAGAAGTAAAATCATATATATTACATTGCAAAATAAAATTTAAAACATATGATTCCTGTTAATAAATAAATAATTCAATCAATCTATATGCAGCCTACTTATGTGGGAAGTATATGGAGGTGGTTGAAAAAGATTAAATACTGTTTTCAGGCAAGATTGTGTGGAATTAAAAGATATAAAAACTCTTAGATAATAGATAGTATATTATACAAAATCTGTTTATATCTACATTTGAAAGTTTAGAAATTTACAAGACGTAAAGTTTTTTTTTTTAAAAAAGTAAATAAATCTGTTTTTAAAAGACAAAGACTCCAAAAGCCCTTCTTTGGTATAATGATGGAACGATTTCACTATTACATAAATTTGGAAAAATTATTTTTTTAGATGGTCTTTCAACTAAAAATCAAAATATTATTTCTATCTTTCATGAATTACTTTGATGCACTATATTATATATATTTAAACAGTAAACTGTAAAACATTTTAATGCTCAGTATAAAATATTAAAAAAATGTAATTATTAAATTGCAGTGATAGAAGTTGATTATCTAGCTGATGAAACAATTCATATAGTAATTTAAATCCTGGATGAAAGTTGCTTGATATTTTTCAGATATATTCTAAAGGTGTGTTTACAGCATTTAATATTGGCTACTTTATTTGTTTAAAGACATTTCACATTATTCTAAGTAATAACATTTTTATTACAATTATTACTCATTTTTATAGTTGTAACAAACAATGAAAATTAATGTTTTCTATACTTACTATTTTTTATTTAAAAATTCGCTGATATAAAAAATATTATATACTTATAAATTAATACACAAATTCCAATTTAAATAGTCAGAAAATTTTTATTAAAAAAAAAAAAGATCATAATTTCTAAACCATTATTCAAATCCCTATTATTATCAAAGAAAACTTAAAATTCAATTTATTATTTTTATTAAATTATGAACCATTTTTCTTTCTCATTCCATATTTGTATTTATGGCATTATTTTTTCCATCTTCCTATTTTTCAAATTTGTTTTTACAAATAGTCATATCAGCAAAATTCCTAATAATCAAAAAAATAGTTAAAATAATTCTCTTTAAATGCAGTTTTTTTCTTTTTTTACAATAGTTACAGAATTCCATCATATGCTATGTTTCTGTAAATGTAAAATATATTAGTAAAGATCAGTTATGTAAAGTAAAGATCACTTTTATTATCATAAATTGGTACTGTGGTATTAGAGCTGCAACATGAATTATAATCGTTTAATCATTAAATTAATTAGGTTATTAAATCAAAAACATATTTTAAAATCTACATTTAAAAAAAAACAATTTAACAAAAAAAAAAAATTACGAAAAGCATTAATGTGAAGAATAGTTAAAATGCGTGTTTAAATCAAATTGAGTGAGTGTTTGCATGTGCATATTCTGCATGATCTATTTTAATACATTGTACAGGCTTACACCTGCATTTATATATGTAATATATGCAGGATTCGAACTCAGACTTTCACACAACCTACAACTCTCAGTGCCATCTTATATTGTTGATCACCTGATCACACACATTGAAAAGATAAATAATCACCAATATCTGTATTTTGGGCTAAACCAGCACCCATCATTTGTTTCAGATTACCATCTTCACACATATATACAATTAGTACTCAGCTTTATATTAAGATAATCAATCATCATATTTTAATGAGTGCTGGTTTAGCACAAAATACGGATATTAGTGATTATTTATCTTTTCAACTTGTGTGTGATCAGGTGAGTCAGCAATATAAATATGGCACTGAGAGTGGTAGGTCGTGTGAAAGTCTGAGTTCGAATCCTACATATATTACATATATAAATGCAGGTGTAAGCCTGTACAATGTATTAAAATAGATTATGCAAAATATGCACGTGCAAACACACACTCAATTTGATTTAAACACGCATTTTAAACTATTCTTCACATTAATGCTTTTTGTATTTTTTTTTTGTTAAATTGTTTTTTTTTTTAATGAAGATTTTAAAATATGTTTTTGATTTAATAACCTAATTAATTTAATGATTAAACGATTATAATTCTTCATGTCGCAGCTCTAATACCACAGTACCAATACATTTTACAATTAGAATGCTTAAATATATTTAATGAAATATTAATAATTTTAAGAACATTAAATCTGTGATAACGAATTTATGTAAAAATGTTCTGAATTTACATTATAGAGATACAGTGGAAAATACAGTTGAGCTACTCAAGAAATCAGATGAAAAATTACTCCACAGAAGATACAAATTTCCTCGAATAAGCACATTATGTAATGCATCCCCAAAACACTTGAAACCAACAGGTAAATAGGTTGCTAGGACAGACCAGAATGATAAGCTTTAATATTAAAAATGGAAAAAGATTATATATTGTAACTCTCTACGAGTCAAGAAATATGGACCGAGATGGAATATATATAAATTAAATACTGCCTAATGCTATACTAGTAATAATAAATAAAATTTCATATAACATTACAATACTATCCAAAAACTAAACTTTACTAAAATTCTTCCACAGTCATGGCTTCATCTATTAACAAAACTAAAATTCTTCGATAATTATGACTTCATCTAATAACAAATAAAACTTATTTGTTAATAGATGAAGCCATGGCTGTGGAAGAATTTTAGTAAAGTTTAGTTTTTTTGGCTAGTATTGTAATGTTATATGAATTGTTATTTTATATAAATATACATATATATTTTGAAGATAGGATATATTGTACTGTTCTATATTCAAAAAAATTATTTAAGTAAAATTCTTTCAAGTAATAAATAGATTACTGGCAGTAAGTGATTCCAAGAAATCTATATGGTACTTATTCTGTATATGTCAATAATAGACCATAATATTATATAGTGTTTAAGAATATGTCTGATACTGTCTATGATTCTTTTTATATAAGGAATACAAACGCTAATAGTTGCTTTTTCTTTTTGTTTTTCATTTTTGGTATTCTTAGCTTGAAATAAGATTTGACTTATAACCTTTTTATTATAACCATTTGCTAATAATGTATTATTTATATAATCTATTTCTTCTTCTAAATACAATCTATCTGAAAGGTTAATTACTCTGGTAAAGAGAATTTTGGCTACAGAAAAATCTGACCTGGATGATGATAAGAAAAGTGGAGGTACCTATCAATATGTATAGTTTTTCTAAAAACTGAGAATGATAAAAAATTTTGTTTCTTGGCGACAAGAACATCAAAAAAGGGAAGTTTCCCAACAGATTCTATTTCCATTGTAAATGTAATATTTGGATGGATATTATTTAAATGTGATAAAAACTCTTCCAATTTATCTTTACCATGATGCCAGAAAACAAATGTTTCACCTATATATGTCAGCCAAATAACAGGTTTTAAAGGTGCTAATTCTACAGCACACGTTTCTATATGTTCCATAAACAAATCAGCTATTATTCCTGGAATAGAAGAACCCATGAGTATCAAAAGTTTGTTCATAATGTTGCCCATCATATATGAAATGTTGTGTTGTGAAAGACAATGTTTAGCCAAGGCAAAAATATAGTCAGGCAAAATACATTGTTGAGAAATGATATTTAAAATTTCGTCAACTGGAATATTTATAAATAAAGAAACAATATTGAAACCAACCAGAATATCATCTGTATTAACTTTAAGATTTTTTTAAAAAGAAACAAAAATGTAGCTTTTTATATATGATTTAATGGATGGTATAGTAGGTTTTATCAAATCAGATAAAAATCTAGCTAAATTGTGAATAGGAGATCCTATTGCACTTACTATTGGACAAAAGAGGGTATCTACTTTATGTATTTTAGGAAGTCCATAGAATTTTGGACAGACACAAGAATGTCTCACTAAAAATAATTTTATTTTTTATGTTTTTTTCAATTGGTGATTTATTAATGATTGCTTTACTTGTTTTTTCTAAATAAATTCTATGATCTCTTTTAGATTTTATATACATTTTATCATTTAATAAAGCCTGGATTTGACCACAATAACATTACCTTTATCAGGTAAATAACCACTGATTTATCCAATTTTAGATTATGTAAAACATATCTTTCTTTCTTTGATATGTTATCTCTAGGAAGTTTAGCTTTTTTTATAACATTACAAATTTCTGCCCTAGTTATTATAGGTTGTTGAAGGATCTATTTTTTTTCAAGAGTCAATTCAACATCACAATTTTTTTTTTTTAAATTGCATGGAAGGTGTTATTGCAACATTATATCTTTATGTTGTATTCTTAAACACTACAAAATAAAGACAGCATATGTTCCTTATCAAAAAATTAGTCATTTTTTAACCAAGCCTAGATTCAATTCCTCTCAAGTTTATAAAATTCCATGGGGCATTTGTAAGTCTTCTTATGTAGGTATGAGCAATCATCATACTAGTACTAGAAGAGACGAACATGCTAATGCAGTGAAGCAACATTCATCATCAGCAGCTCGCAATGAGATGTTCACTGTCCAGTTCATTCACATTTGCCCACTTAAAATATAATATCCTTGACCGCTATTGCTTATATACCTAGATGGCATTATAGAAGATTACTACTGAATAAGGTTCAAGATACCTGCTGCCCTAGAAAGAAGCAAGCTGTTAAAAGTAGCCAGGATGTCAACTATGAACTCAATCAACTTTCAAGAAGACAGGAGTACACACTAAAAAAAACTATAATAAAACCCTAGGTAAATATATATAATTTAAAGTCTAGACAGATTTTATTATCTTTACAAACTTTTATAAAACTAAAAGTAATTGAATTCTAATCCCCTCTTTAGTAATGGATTGATCTATACTAAATAACAATAATTGTTTATTTTTTATAATTGTTAGATGTGTATGTAAATAACCACGTTTTAAGTTGTTAATTTGGCTTAATTCTCTCTCTCCATACCTCACTGACTATACAATATTAAGCTAAAATTGTGTCAATTATATATGTATATTTAAAATACATTGTCTGACAGCTTGACATGTCAGTTTCTTGCTCTTTGTGCTAGTCAGGGAATCAAGTACTTGATGCATTTTAAAATATTCCTTTGTTGATAGTCTAGGCTTTAGCTGGATGGCACATGAGGATTTATCCTCAGTATAAATAAAAGTACCTGCAGGGTTGGTGTTTGCTTCATGCAGGTATGAAGATGTGCAATGGTCTTGAAACAATCTGTCTGACCGTTGGTGTGGTTAATGTCTAAAATATTAACCATATTAATTCCTCTGCTTTTATAATGGTACCTCAAATTTATATAAGTTATTATTATTGTTAAAATTTACATCATAAATAAAAATAATAATTCATTATAAATTACTGTCCCAACTTGGGGATAAGAACATTTCAACTATAAATGTCAATCTAACTAGCCAGTTTCCATTATAAATGTCATCCAACCTGTGTACTCAAATGATTCCATTCTAATTGTATAGAATCTAAATATTTGATGAGTAATTATTTAATTGTTGTCTTGAAATAACTTCTGCTATCAAATAAAAAATAATAATAATAATTGATAATATGGTGAGAAATGTGAAAATAGAGAAAACGACCAACACTAAAATAACTATTTTAGATAAACAAATTTAAAAATATATGTTTTGATGTATTCATGTTAACATCCATAGTTCTCTTTGTAGTGTATAAATAGCTAAATAACAAAACCAAAGGCCTTATATTTAATAAGTATGTTTATTAATCTGAGATAAATGAAGTGAATGGATACTTTATTTATGAAATTTAAAATGAAATAATTTTCATTAAGTTATATCAAATGGTAACGATGCCTTATTTAAGATTATAAAAGGATAATCACAAGTTCACAAGCTAGTGTTTAAAAAGGGGGGGGGGATGAAAAAAAAGATTGCATTTTATGTTAATATAATTACAGAAACAAATTCAGCAAAGAGAACAGACATACGTGCTTTTGCTTAAAATTTTGTTTTATCTTATCTTACTTTTACAAATTCATTCTGGACTTATAACAAGAAAGTCTATACTGTGAATAGTAAAATTATTAGAAGGAACACAGACTTCCCATCATTTCATATTATTTATGACCAAAACAGAATGATTATAAAAAAAAAAAAAACACTATACTTAACAGCCATGAAGCTATGATACTCAAAATTTGCCATGGATTGTAATATTGATAAAATGAGTAATTGAATATCGTTTAAGAATAAAAATGTTCATGGAAACCTACATTTGTGTTTATCATTGATGTGCCAAAGAAAATGTCATAGGATAATGGAATCTAAGCTAAAATTATATATAAGCTAAATTTGATTGGTAACAGATACTAAGAGAAAAATTTATTGAACTTTAAATTATCTATATGACATAAATTTCAATTATTAATAATGTTTAAAAGTATAAGAGTAGCTTAACAATAAAATATTTATCAAAGTTCTTTTTTTATTAGTAATTTTAATTATAAGGCAGCTTTATCTTATCATTCAATATAGGCTTTTTCAAGTAATTAAGACTTAAATCACTTGTTAATGTATTAATTTTTTTAAAAACAAAACAAAATTTAAACAAATAATATTCTATATAATTTATTTAAATTGTAAAATAATTAGTATTAAAAAGTATGACTTGACTCAGAGATATAAAATATATCAAAAGAAAAATTATATATACATAAAAGATATTACAATTTTATTATATTTTTTTTGTGTGAAAATATATTTGTAATAAACCATTTATGACTGTATGTGTTAATGATTTTAATCATAGATCATTTCTATTAATTGCAATCTGGCAGGAGTAAATTATAAAATATGCATTATATATTAATTGCAGTTGGTAAAATTAGAATTATGTCCTTTGTCTTAGCCACATCTTAGCCACCTCAATGAGTTAATGTTTACTTCAATAAATTTATATTATTAATATAAGTATTTTGATTTGCCTATTGCATAATCATTATAAAGCTACTTTATTACACAATTTATTTACAATTAAAATACTTTAAAGTGTATATCCCATCTGATTAATAAGGAAAATATTTATTGAACTTTATATTATTTAACAAGCAAAAATACTTAATACGGATGCATTGGCGCCTTATAAATTCACGAGTCCATTACAGATGCAAATCCAAACTATCGTAAGAGAGAATTTGAGGATTAATTCATTTGTTTATTTCTTAATTATATTCTTAGTTGACTAAATATATTTATCCATTATATTTTCTAGTTTGCTCAAATACATGGGTATTTGTAGGTCAGGCAGGTTTTCATTCATTATTTTATTAATTGTCCATTACAATTTTGGCTTATCCAATAGGGGAATATTGCTATTTATGAGACATGGTTGTTTAATTTGCATTGTCTTTATATTTTACAATATTTTCCATTATATTTTTGACTTCCCAACAAGAGCCATGAGTATTTATTCATAACCCATGAGAGATTTGAAGTCGTAAAATGATAAATAAGGTCAAAATATTTGATTAACGATCACAATTAATAAAAAAATTTGTATATACAAGTGTTAGCATATTGACTCAATAAATAATTTTAAATTTGCAGTTGTGCTTTGTTGAGGGTTTGAATTTAGTTGTGGATTGTCAAATTGTTTTCTGAAGAACAGGTGTAACAATACATAAGTTGAGAAATGACCAAGTTGTAATGTGCTTTGGCAAAGTATCAGATGATACCTGGATTTGCCATATAATAATAAAAATATGGCTTTATGTTTATGACTTTAATAGTATCATATATGTGCTATATGTTAATAAAATGTCAATGAATGTGGAATCATTACTAATAAATATTAAATTCTCCTCATGAAGTAACTAAAATAAATAATGAAATGTGAAGCCACTCATTTTATTAATGGTGTTATCTCCTAATTATTTTGAAAAATAAATGGAAAACATTGGTGCTCACTGTTCAGATTTGTTGGCATGAGCATGATACAAAGTCTTTTGAACATAGTCATGAAATTTTCACTATGTTGTACACGATATAAGATAAATGTTGAAAATATATGTTAGTTTGGAATATTACTGTGAATAATTAAATCAATCACTACTGAGACATAATGCTATTGTGGTATTTTATATTGAAAGGGTCTTTTACATAAATCAAAATGTATATGAATAAAAATTTAATTAAACTGTAGGAACCAATATATGAACCATAATAGATAAAAGTGAGTTATTCATTGTTTGTGTATGATATTGAATTAAGGAATAATAAATTCAAATCTGAAATAAATTATGGGAAATGCAAGTTAGATATGTGAGAGAAGTTAATGAAGTCTCTGTCACATTGAAAAATGATCAAAATGAATCTATAATGGCAATGTAGCAGAACTTGATAATTAAGATCAATGAAACTCAAGAAAAGTGAGCAGAATCAACTAGAAATGAAACAGTCAGGAAGTTAAACAAGAATTTAAACAAAGTCAGGAACAATTATCAAAAGACTTGCTGACTAAAATTAATGAAAACCAAGAAAAGTATGAACAGGATCAGGAAATATTTTAAAAAGATTTGAAGCAAAGCCAAAAACTTAAATCAACATGAAGCAAGGCCAGGAAATCTTAGTAATGAAAATTGAATAGATTAAGACAATAAATCAAGCAGGTGCATAGAGAGTTAGTTCATGAAATAAAAATGGGACATGATCAAATAAATGATCTGAAAGTTAAGTTTAATGAACTAGAAAACAAAATGGAAGAACACTCAAAGTCAAATGGAAATAAAGATCAATAAGTTAAAAGATAGTATAGAAAACGGCAATATTGAACTCAAGAGATAGAAACAAAGACAGAAAAGTATATATTGGAACACCAGAATAAAGATAGAGTCCTAGAAACTGAGTTAAACAAGTACCAATAAATTAATGATAAAGAGTTAAAGTACAGAATAGACAGAAACAAGAGGTCCAAAGTATGGAAATTCAGATAGAGTGAGGTCATTCATATTATATTAACTTAGATGTGATGCAATATAAAATGAATGACCAGGTTTCTTTTAAAGATAAATCCGTCACAAGTATAAATAATGGTGATAGATATAAAATTTTATTATTAGAAGTAAAATCTTTAAAATCTAAATGGTTTCATCACCATGAAATAAATAGTTATGAATGTAGGTATCTTGACTGGGGACTAAGAATTTGTCTCAATTGCAGAGTATATGGGTTTGTGAGATTAGCAATTTGAGAAATGTAATTTATGGCAAGGCTACAACCAAATTTGTGAATCATTATGGGTAAAGTACTAAATATTTAGTTTACAGTAATGAATATATCCATGGGTCGATTTGGTATGAAGAGTCTATTTATATTCATTAGAAATGAAGGAGTTTGTTTTATTAATCAAATGGCATACAACTTATATCCCATAGAATTGTTTTATGAATGATTAGGATGAAATGTAAGGGTGCTAATGAATACAAATGTAGGATATTTGTTATTAATTTTAGTCTGTTTAAAAAAAAAGTATGACACATAATTGCACATAATCATTAACTTCATTATTGTGATGCAGTTTTAATTAACCACGAGTTATTCATAGAATGTTTAGTTAGTCATGATGATCTTTTAATTGTATAGGATTGTTTTATTTTAATTAAGGGTGGGAAGATGTGGATGCACACATGCTCCCATCTAATTCCCTTAGTAGTGTATAAATAATTAAATAAAAAAATAATAAAGACTTTATACTTAATAAATATATTTATTAATTTGGGATAAATGAAGAGTGAATAGATACTTTATTTATTAAATTTAAAAATGAAATAATTTTCATTAAATTATATCAATGATAACAATGCCTTATTAAGATTAGAAAAAAAGATAATCATATGTTCACAAGTTGGTGTTTTAAAAAAATAAAAAATAAAAATACTGTGTTTTGTGTTACTATAGCTACATAAACAAATTCAACAAGGAGAACACATACTTTCTTTTGCTTAAAATTTTGTGTTTTATCTTACCTTCCTTTTACAAATTGGTTCTGGACTTATAACAATGAAATGTGTACTGTGACTAGAAAAATAATTTAGGAGGGAAGGAACACAAACTTTCCATCATTTGATATCTTTATGACTAAAATGAAATGATTACAACAAATGTTATGCTTAAATGCTCTGAAGCTATAAAACTATCAAAATTTACCATGGATTGTAATATCAACAAAAGGAATAGTTGAATATCATTTAAGGATAATAATTCTCATGGAAATCTATATTTGTATTTGGTTATCATCAATGTGCCAAAGGCATCTCTAAATTTGGTAATAGATACTATGAGAAAAATTTATTGAACACTAAATTATCTACATGACCTAAATTTCATTTATTAATAATGTTGAAGTATAATAGTAGATTAAGAATAAAATACTTATCAAAGTTCTTTTTTATTAATAACTTTAATTACACCTGGGTCTCGTTTTACGCAATAGATAGGTTCCTCAGAAAACACGCGCAAACGAAATCGCGCAAAAATAGACGTAACTTACATTGAAAAAGGGGGGATGCGGTCTGTGATTTTTCAAAATTCGCATAAAAGCAAAGCACCAACGTAAAATTACTTTAAAATTCGTGCAAAAAAAAAAAATAAGGAAATAAAATATGACTAAAAAAAAATTTCAAATTTGAAAAAAATTGATACAAGACAAACTTTTTAACTATAATATTTAATTTTATTCAAAATAATATATTTTTATGCATAATTTACAGTACAGTAATTTACATTTTTTTATACATGTTTTAATTATTATCGCTATTTGCCCAAAAGCACGTTCATTTGCAAACTAGTAAAAAATCAGATTCTCATGTGATGTGATGTGATGTATTTGGCTTCTCCTTAAACGAAGTCAAGAATATCTCAGCAATTATTCTCACAAGAAGAAATACAACTAGCGGCAAATTCACTCTCATGTTGTATTAATGGTTTTCTGTTGACGACAACGATGATTTTATTAATTGTTTATGAACTTAGACTTATGATAATAAAAAGACATTTATTCACCACTGCTGGGAAAAATTTAATTAAAACAACTAAAAATTAAATTCTTATTTTTGTCTTTAATTTTCAATACTGTTTAAAAATCAAATTTCGTTTTACATCACATTAATTTCAAGTCGCCCGTAGGTAATTTTTATATTGTTAATTACAATTAAAAATCAGATTTTAATTTTTAATTGTGCCCACTGCTATTACTGATCCTTTAAACATAAACTTGTGGACACTAAATGATTAATAATTGATTACGTTCTTTTTTAAAAAGCAAAAACAGAATGTGATTTAAAATGCAAAATTAACACACACAATGTTTGAACAAATTTACATTATAATCTTGTAAAATTTAATGTGTGTATACATAAAATGTGGCAATCATGATTTTAATTTCATTATTGCATAAAATCTTACTATTATAAAGCATTGAAAATATTGAAATTACTAAGATGAAAGTAGAATTCCAATAATGTGCTATTACTTTCAATATAACGTAAGTGCGCGAAATTTATTATTTAAAGTAATAGCGCATTATCGGAGGTCGACTTCCGGTGAAACATGAATCGTGTAACTTCAAAATCGTGTTAAATAAGTCCGTGTAAAAAGAGAGCCAGGTGTATAAGGCAGTTTTATCTTATCATTAAATATAGTTTAAATAATAGACTTAAGGAATTAAGACAAATCAATTGTTAATGTATTGTTTTGAAAACAAATCAAGATTTAAACATTAATATTCTATATAATTTATTTAAATTATAAAATAATTAGTATTAAAAAGCATTACTTGACTCAATAATATAAAACATATTCAAAAAAAAATTATATATATAAAAGATAAAAGTATTTTTTGAAGAATTTGTAATTAACCCTTCATGATGGTGTTAATGATTTTAACCATAGATTGTTTCTACTGATTGCAATCTGTCAGAAATAAATTATAAAATATGCATTATATTAGAACTATATTTTTTGTCTTAGCCACCTCAATGAGTTAATGTTTACTCCAATAAAATTTATATTATTAATATAAGTACTTTGATTTGCCTATTGCATAATCATTATAAAACTACTTCATTATGCATTATAGACCCATTGGTGACTTACAAATTCAAGTGTCCATTGTAGATGTAAATCCAAACTTCAGATAGAATCAATGTATGGATTAATTCATTTATTTGTTTATTTATTAGTTATATTTTTAGTTGCCTAAATACTACATTTATCCATTATATTTTCTAGCTTGCTCAAATATGTAAACATTTGTAGGTCAGGCTTTTTCATACATTATTTTATTACTTATCCATTACACTTGGGGCTCATCGAACAGGGGAATATTGCTATTTATGAGACAAGGTTTGCTTCATTGGCATTGTTCTTATATTTTAGAATATTTTCCCTTATAATATATATTGTATCAAATTGTAAGAGTTACTTACAATCCTATTAACATAACCTATCCGAATGTAATATCAAAACATAAATAAAAAAATATATTAGTTTATAATTAGTAAGCTTATCATTTATGATAGACATCATCATCATCATCATTATCAACCATTATCAATCCACTGCAGGATGAAGGTCTCTCCAAGTTTAATCCATCTTCTCCGATCTTTAGCTTCTCTTCTCCACATCACCCCTGCACACTTTCTTATTTCATCCATCCATCTCACATGTGGTCTCTTTCTGGGTCTTTTACAATCTCTTAGAATCCAGTTTAAAATTTCAATTGTCCATCTATTATCATCTCTTCTAACAATATGTCCAGCCCAACTCCACTACAATCTTTTAATTTTTTCAATGAGGTCAGTAACACCTGTTTGTTCTCTTACCCATACATTGCGTTTACGATCTCTTCTTGTTACTCCCAACATACATCTCTCCATACTTCTTTGAGTAGTCTGAAGTCTCTGAATTGCTCTTCTATTAAGTGTCCAAGTCTCAGATCCATAAGTAAGAACTGGTAAAACACATTTGACATATATATATCTAAATTAATTCAAGCCTTAAAATCTTAAGTTAGAAACACAGATATTTAAACAATTATTAATGAAATTAATAACTTTAAAATGATTATTTTATTATTTTAACATATATATAAATAATTGTTTATACTAATTAAATTTTATTAACCAATACGTAGATTTGGAGATAAACTCAGGTCAATATTGTATCTTAGCAACTAAAACAAAAGAAAGATAATTTAGAACCCAATTATAAATTATAACTATTTTAACAATAAGAAAATATTCAATCACGAAAAGCAAATATTATATACGCTACCGGAAATTGATTCCAGTATAAAAACCAAACCAAATTTCTAATAATTTAATCTGATATTTTGCTAAGAAATTAATTGCTACACTCATTTGATTTAATGTGTTTGAAATACAAACATATCAAAAGAAGATGGATTAATGACTTTAAAAAATTTTCTTCAAAATATAAATTTCATTTTAAAATAACTCTAGATTCATTCAATAAAAGAAGTAGATAAATTATTCCTGAATTTCATTGTTTATATTTTAAAAACGTAATTATCCATATATTTTCATTTATAAATCATAGAAATTCAGAAGATTGTTCTAAAGAGAAATTATAACAAAGACATTTTTTTTAAAATATGTATTTAAATTGAAATTAAATATTTTAAAAAGATAAAAAATTATTAAAAATGTATTGTGGCTGAACACCATCTGTCATGGGATGGAATGCTGATGTTTTAACCAAAGAATGTAATTATATTTCCTACGTAATATCTAAAATATATCTGTATTTCATCAATATAATTTTCAATGAGAAATTATTTGGTAGCAAAGTAATCTGGAAAAGAAGATGCTAACTACATACGATATAAGGAAACCTAATCGACAGAATATCTTGATTGCCTCTACGATGAGGGATGAACAAAGAACATGAAACTTTATTATTAAAGAACATTCTTCACCTCATCATGGAAGGAAATAGGATATTTTCCGAAACAACATTTCAGATTTTATTTGGGTGTTATATACTTTTGACATCTAAATTTTATTTCTTGTTTTCAAAAATCATTCATGCTGGGAATACTTCATTCCAGAAAATTATCTAGATGAAGAGAAATAGAAGATCATTATGTTAAACTTTTTTTTTAATTTTATTTATTTAATAAAATTTAGGTCTTCCATTTTTTTAAAAAAAACAAGCGACATTGCCCAAGGTATTCTCCAAATTGAATCTATACATGACAGAGCAGAATTTTGTTTATTACAAATTTTAATTAACATAGTAATATTTGTTATAATTTTCGTGTGAAAGATTAACCTCTTTGCATGAAATTTCTTTATTTTATAATATGACTATACATGGAGGGATTTATTTATAATACACCTGGGTCTCATTTTATGCAGTAGATAGGTTCCGCAGAAAACCTGCATTAAAAAAATCGCACAAAAATAGACTTAACTTACCTTGAAAAATGGGGGATCAGTTCCAAAATTTTCAAAAATCACATAAAAGCAAAACAATGTAAACTTACTTTAAAATTCGCATTAAAAAAAAGGAAATAAAGTATGACTAATAAAAAATTTCAAATATTTGAAAAAAATTTATACAAGACAAACTTTTATTCAAAACAATATGTTTTATGTGTAATTTATTTTACATTTTTTCATACATATTTTAATCATTATTGCTATTTGACAATATGTGTTTTGTTTGTGAACTGGTAAGAAATCAGATTCATCACAAGAGGACTACAGTTGCATCTCCTTCAGTCTTGTGCTGTGTTAATGGTTTTCTATCAACAATGTCATTGGTGATTAAACTTTGAAATGACGATTTTACTAATTGTTTTTGAAGCTCACGATATCCAGACTGCTATGCATAGCTGTTGGAGAATGCACTTCAACTAGTACAACTATATATAACACACTTCTACGAGTGTGTTAATAATGACTAATGGTTACATTTTATTTTTTACACGTATATATACATGGAGAAACTTTTACACAGAAAAAAATTACAAGTAAAAATTTTTAAAAACTTTTAAAGATATGTTCTTTTTAAAGAGAAATTAATATTTTTATTTGTAATTTTTTTCTGTCTAAAAGTTTCTTCATGTATATATGTGTATAAAAGAAAATATAAACACACTTTAAAGATACATTCTTTTTAAGTAGAAAATAAAAGTTATAACTTTTTTCTGTCTAAAAGTTTCTTCACGTACATGTGTATAAAAGAAAATATAAATACACTTAAAAGATACATTCTTTTTAAGTAGAAAATAAAAATTATTATAACTTTTTTTCAGACTAAAAGTTTCTCCATGTATATATGTGAATAAAAGAAAATATAAACATACACGTACATAACACAGATATACAACTACTATTTAGCTCTCGTTGGAATTTAAGAGCTTGTTCATTGCAGCAAACTCAGATTTCAGCATTTTGTCTTGCACATAAATGTAAAGTATATGATTAAATGATTATTACTGACCAAAAAATGATAAATTTGACAGATATTTTTGTTTACTACTGAAATAAATATTAAATGTTCGCATTTTGTTTCTATAAATATTAAAAAAATGAGATCACAATCCAAACAAAAAGATTAAGTTATCATTTCTAAAAAGATTATTTTCAGTTTACAAAATCTTTGTTATTTCTGATTACATATTTTTTAAAAATCTAAAAGAATATTTATTTATTTCTGTTATATCAAATGAAATGTTTTCAAAATTTTAAATTTTTGAATATTTATTGTGATATTTTTATACTGTAAGTATAAGTAGATTGTTTACCTAGAAGATAAGTTTCTATATAGCTTCAGACATCCACATTAGCTACTAATATAATGTTATATTTTTGAAGAAAAAAAAGTATTTCAAGTCAAAATAAGCTATTAATAATTTATATTTCTTGATATCTAATAAATATAGTGAAATATGAACTTTTTCGCATAAAAGAAAACTGCATAAAAAGATATTAAGAAACCTGAATCGCATAACTTCAAAATCGCATTAAAAAAATCCGCATAAAACGAGATCCGAGTGTACTAATATTACTTTACAAGAATCTTATAATGTGAATTATTTTTGATACATATAATTTTGAACTAATACTTAGTTAATTAGTTAGTTATATTATAATTTTGAAATTTTAAATTTTTAGTTGTTTTGTAAATTATTAAAATCTATGTGTTACGATGTAGATTACTATTATGGGAATATGGGAGTAATAATTAACTTAATGCTATAAATCAGTGGTCTTCAGCCCTTGGTCCGCAGACTGGCACCAATCCACAGAAGTTTTCTGCCGGTCCGTGCTAAACTGGCAGGAAAGTTTATAATAACAAAATAATAAGATTTTAAACTTTTAATTAATATAAACAATTTTTATTTATTTTTTCATCACAATTACTTAAATAAAATTATTTATAAATCAAAATTTTATTTAAATTATTAGATAATACTATAATTCCTAAATAATAATCAAAGAAATTTATCTGAAAATGCAATCTTTAAAAGAAAAAGCATCAATCACAGGATAATTGCACCACTTCTTACACGTCAATTTCTATAACTAATAGTCATTTCTGTATTGTGTCAACTCATTTATTGGTCACATATAGCAAAAAATTTTATTGTATTTGTATCATCTTTTTATTTTGTATGTGACATTTCTTTTTGAAATTGTAAACTTCACAAAATGGAGACATATCATTGATGATGATTTCCCTTCATCTAGAACATAAATCTATTGATCTTTTTTTTTAGCAAAATGACATCTTTATAATGATTGTTTTATTTCTATGTGACACTTTACCAAAACAACTTTTCGTTCTGTTTCTTTTTTTTAATTGGGTAAAAATGAGATTAAAATAACACCAGATTCAAAATTTAAAAAAAAGTTTTTTATTATACAAACTCCATATATATATATATATATAACTTCATCTTGTATATTTAACATTAAATACAGATATTACATTTATCAGAATCATTATCCTGTAATTACACTAGCTGTGATATTTCTCAACATTCAGGTGAATAACATTTTATTTTTGCATGTTTTAACAATGAAATAATAAACGCAGCAATGCAGGCACATTAATAAGAACGTATTGTTTTCTGTAGCAGTATGACAGCGCAACTTGAAAATAGTGTTCAGCATGTGAAGGTAAGCAACAGCATTACAATACACAGTAACTAGTGTATTGTTTTGGTCAATTATAACAATTATACTCATCTAAGGCTAAGCTGTTTAAATCTTTAAGAAAATTTATCTTTAGACCTCTGTCGGTCCACAAAATCTTATCCTTATTTTTCTGATCCGCAAAATCTTATCCTTATTTTTCCCGGTCCGCAAATATGAAAAGGTTGAAGACCACTGCTATAAATAATAGAAATATACACAAGCACGTGTTATAATAAAAAAATTTATTTTTTTTTTTTTGTTATATGAAATATTTTCATATTGTTACTTGTTAATAAATATGTTAAAGTTGATTTTTTAAATTCATGGAAGTATTTTATTTGATTTATTTAGTTATTTTGCCAAACAAAATATTAATGAATGCACACACTTACATATATCATATCAATTTAATATATTAGCATATTAAATAAGTTAGTTTCAGAATAATTTATTGAAATAATTTCTACTATAATGTGTTGATGGTAATGCCTGAAGAGTTAAATGCAATATCTGCCCTGAGTTCGAATTTTGAGCATAACGGACACATTAACAGAGGTGTAAATTGGATGAATTAATCTAGGTTGCATCGGTATTGAATGATTTGATTTAAAATTATCTTGTTTAATATGGATTCAATTTTGGATTACAATTACATCATTTCATCCATGGCATCTTATACAAAGACCCTTAGTCTGACTATAATTACATGTGATCACCTCACTTCCTGAAAAAGGACCATACTGTTACAATATATATACATCTGATACAGGAGTGTTGGCATTTGGTAATATTAATAATAAAAAAAGTGGAAAATTGTAAATACTTCAATAAACCCAATTCACTTTTTTTTTGTTAGTATAATCTATTTTTATATAAGTACAATGAAAGTTATTTGTGTATTTCGCATTATCTATTTAATTAAAATAAAGTTAAAATTGGAAGGACTGTCAATCCAGATAAACAAAATAAAGAAATTCCAAATGCAAGTGATTACAATCAGAGTAATATTATTTTACCGATAATTAAATATGGCACCAAAGAAATTTATAGAAAAGGGACCTTTGTAGCTAGAAAGTAAAAAAAAGTGTTCAAGATTATCAACTTGTAATCCGATAAGGAAACAAAAGATGAAAATATAGTATGTGCAGATTTGAAACTGGTGGGCGTATAAAAGAAGCGAACAACTTTGGAGCAGGATTCTTTTCTTATTTCTAGCTGTTATCTTGTGTACTGGAGAGTGAAAGGACAAGAAAACCTAATTACTGTTTTTTTCTCAAAGCCACAATAAAATGCCTCCATCCAGGACTACTATGCTGAACCAATTTGTCATGAGTGAGTAAAACCAAGTACTAACTGACACCTTCTCTCACGAACAAGTCGCCCAAAAGCTTTGAGTCTAGCCTTATCTTACTATGGACCAGAAAGGTGAAAATGTTGCCAAAATGAAATCAAAATTAAATATTATAGAGCCCTTCATGAAAAGATCATGCAGGGTGCAATAATCAACAATCCACGTAACCCTAAAAAACTTTCTTCTAAGATATTACTCATACAATATTTCATGTCTGATTAAAAATGTGCGCAAACTGAACCCTAACTATAAACTTATATACCTAATAGAAGAATAATACATTTCAGGTCATACAATAACATATAGATATGAATTAATAATAAAAAGTATTTGAAAGTGGAAACATAGTTGAGGGGAAAATATTACTGACATCATTACTGACATCATTGAAATAACTTGAGATGGACATATTGTTAGAAGAAATGACAATAAATAAAGTTAAAATCTTAACCTGGATTCCAAGAAATTAAAACTTAGAAAAAGATCATGCATAAGATAGGATGATTGAAATAAGGAAGTCTATTGGAGATGGAGATTAAACTTGAAGACCCCTTTATAGTAAAATAGACTGATAATAATTGAAAACAATAATGATTTGTAAGATGAACAGTTTTAATAGAGATAAATAAAATGAAGGACAGTAAAAAATATAGTTTCTTAAAAAATTATAATTATCTCATTGTGAATTGTTGCTAGTTCAGGAAAGTAACATGAAGAGTGCAATGTATCACAATAGCTGAGTTAATGTTGTGGGAATTCAATAATTTATATTATGAAGTAGTATTATACAGTAGGTAAAATGAATTTTCTTCTGCAGCTTTTACTCATTTATTATATTCTACATTTCACAAAGACAAGATACTTTCAAATCAGATTACTGCTGCTTGACTAACATCTAGACTTGTAATAAACATTTTTATGTGTTATTCTTTTTTTTTTAACTTGCTTATCAATGAATTCACTAATGAAGCAATTCCTTCAACTTATTTTATTTTCAAGTTTTTCAAGAGATCACAATTACATATACACTGATTTAACAAGCCATAGCCCAGTGTCGACCCACAGTCACAGCAAAGCAAACAACTATTTGGGGCAGCAAAATTTTGAGTGGCATTTCGATTGTGAATATGGGTTTCTATCACCATTTATTTTTGATTTTTATTTTTTCTAATAATATAGATGTCAATACTTAAAACATAGTTTAATTGTAGACTATAATAAATATTATTTTTTCAAACCAATCATGTTTATTTAATTAAATACTGTGCAATGTTTGTTTTGACTATCAAAAATAAACTTATAAATTATGAGGATATTGTTATGAGTCATAATAGATCAATTTATAAATTTGACAGATAGTTATTACTAAATTTCATTTCAACTTATTTTAGGAAATAAACAATGATAATATTGATGAAATTTCATTTTTAAAACAATCTGCAACCATAGTATACAACATCGACACTCTTGTCAGAATTGTTTGATGTTGAGAAGTATGGATGCTGTATACGATAGTGTAGCCTTAAACAGCAGCAGTATAGATGTATTTTTAACTGTCAAATTGTTTTTTAAGTTATATATATTTGTACATTTGAGCATCTTCAGCACTGTTTAAATAATATGTATTTCATTGCTGTGTCAACTCTTGTGGTTATCTTTTGTGAAGGTAGATAAACAATTAAGTAACTTAATTCGAAATAATTTTGAAAATCACTTTTCTTCTGAAATGATTCCTAGAATTTCTCAAATAATAATAGATTTTTGTAACATAGGGCGAAATGTATCAAAAACAACAAAAACTTTCTGGAGCTGCTTATAAAAAGCAACAAGAAAATAGAAAAATTTTAAAAATTATTGAGCTCTCTTGATAATTATGTAATTCAAGAAGAGGTAGACAAAAAAACAGCAACAAGAAGTACTGAATGTAATGAGTTACAATTTTGTATGGAAAAAATTCTGAGGAAGAAATTTCATGGAATGTGATTTTGAAGAGAAAAAGAAATCCAAGAGTAAAATATTCAATATTGAACCAGATCTAGGAAAATGGCCAATGGTGATTATTGATGAATAATGGATCAGTATTGCTCTTAAAGGGCTTACTAAAACAGATCCAATAATTCCGTACCCTGTTAATGATTCTCATCATAGATTTATGTCATCTTGCATAAATAAAATATTGAAAAATGGACAAAAGTTTTTTTAGATCCGGGGTAATATATTCTGCAGTCAAGGATGTTGTATTTTGTTACTGCTGCAAATTATTTAGTACATCTAACATTCTTTTCATATCTGGTTTTAATGACTGGCTTAGGTCACGAAAACTCAAAAAATCACATCATCATTAACAAAATAAACTGACCTAATAACTAGATTACCTTGTGGTAAGACAATTGATGCAGAGCTACAACATTTAATAAATGCAGAAACTGTCTGTTGGAAGCTGTTTCTTAAATAATTAGTGGCAATAGTAAATTTTTTACAGAATAATGCCTTGCATTTCATGGTACATTGATTTGTTATATGAAAGCAATGGAAATTTTCTCAAATTGCTTGAACTATTGGTATAATTTGATAACATACATGATCAAAGGATTAAAAAATAAAGAAATTAACATTCATTATTTAGAAAAAACCATACTGAATGAATTAATAGATTATTGCTGAGGTTGTATGAAATAATATATTGTCAAGTTTAAACAAAGATAAATATTCTATTATTGTCGATTGCAAGCAAGATATCAATAAAGTAGAACAAAGGTCGACTGTACTGCAATTTGTTCACATTGAAGAAGATGTAAGAGTCAAAATACGAGAACATTTTCTAACTTTTCTTCCAGTGTGTAAAGCTATAGAAGATCTTACCCTTAGTAAATTATTACTTAATATAATAATGGGCGTTTAATATAAAAAAAAAAAAAAATTATAAATAAAATTTTAAAAACATTAGATTCATATGGAATTTCTTTAGCAAATATGCATGGTCATGGGTATAATAATGGAGGGAATATGGGAAAACAAAACGTGCAAAAGGAGTTTTAAATTTAAATAATCATGTTTTTTACGTGTTCTGTCATGCACATTCATTGAATTTAGTAATTAGTGATGCATCAAAATCATCAAAGGAGATTATTTCATTTTGGGGGGATAGTTCAGTTAATTTATAATTATTTTAGTAGTTCCACACTCAATGGGCATTTTTGAAAAATAATTTATAAGATAAGTTAACACTTAAATCATTGAGCACAGCCAGATGGGAAAGTTGAATTGTTGCAATTAGACCTTTTAGATTAAGGGTGGCCAACTTTTAGACATTGGGGATGACTTTTTTGATGAAAGTGTATAACTACGTTTTTTTCAGGGCTTCGAACCAGAAATCAGAAGAAGAAAAATGTTACTTTTACCTGGATGAAAAACGGAATAGAAAAAAATAACAGTTCGAAGTCCTGTTTTTTAAGAATGTACTTATAAATTGGTGGTTTCTTTTATAAGGGTTTTTTAGATACTCAGAAATATTGGTGAAGTTTTTAGAAAATATGAACTGATGAATTTTTTTTCAATTAAAATATGAACTGTTGAAGAAATTTTATATGACTATTATTAAATTATCTCAGCTGCCTCTAGTATTACAATTTATCCATATCACTTTATAAAATATTAATGGACTGTTATCCATGAGGATATTCATATGCATTAATTTTTACATTATTTTGCCGATTTACAATCATTCTATCAAGAAAAACATACCGTGCTCTCTTTATTATTATTTTACAATTAAAAAATCCAATATCTAAGGCACTGATTGGTTGTTTTACATTCTCTACAAAAGGGAGTACTTGTCAACAATTTTGACAGTTCTAAGTTCTTTGCTTTAATTTTCAAAATGAAAATGTATGTTTTAGAGTATTTTTTTACATATTATTATTTTCATAAAATATGTGTGAAAATATAATTATTTTAGAAGAATGGTTCAAATATTAGTAAAAATTATTGAATTTTAGATGAAAGTAAAGTGAGAATGAAATCAATAACATAGGCTGCATTTTGTAATACGTTACAAAAAGTATATTTTATGTTGTTTGCTATAGATTATTTTTATCAATTGTAAATAGAAATTTATTAAATGTATTAATGAAAAAACTTTCATTTACTTTAATAATCTGACAAATTATTAATTTGCTTTTTAGAAACTAAAGCGAGTATAATTTTAAAAGGCAAATATATTTTTACTGCTGATTCTGTAATTGACCAATCAAAAATTTAGAACTTTAATTCACTCAACCAATAGGTATTTTGAATAAGGTAACGGTTAAATTACAATTATTAAATTACTATATAAAGTGTTTCAAAAAGTTCACATCTTCTTTGTTTTAAAATCAATTCATTAAAGTCCTTGTTTCTCCAGAATGAGTTATTTTCATTTCTCCTTAGAAAAATGACAATCAAATATTTCTAAGAATTTTAGCTCTAATGTTACACAAAAATAATTTCTTTTCAGCTTCTTCCAACCTAGGTTTATTTTTTTGACAATAACAACAGGTGTTTGACAATAACAACAGGTGTTATTTTAAATTTAACTATTTTTATACGAGAATAATTTTCAATTTTTCCTTTTTTTATTTTTTATAATTTTTTATATTCAAATCAGCTCTGAATTTATTACTATAATTTGTCAATGTTTATGACAACTTTGAGGTCGACAAGTTAACTGTGGTCATCTTGGCCATCCCTGTTTTAGATATTCAATTGGATAAATTAATAAATGAAAACATTTCATTTGCTGCTGCTTTTTGTCATGAAGCAGAATCCTTAGCTAAAAAATTAATAATACTTTAAATAGAGTAAATGCAGTCAATAAAATTCTGCAAAACATATTTATTGATATCTCAAATGCAAAATCCATTTTTAAAAAAACAGTAGATTATTTTAAGGATATTTGTACAGATGAATGATTTGAAAACATTGTAAAAGAAATAGGTATGCCTGCAGAAAATTTAAATATAGAGCCAAAATTTCAGGCATATCAAAACATCAGACCAAGAAAAATTAAAAAGCAATTTAATTATGAACAACACGAGGCTTTTAACATATATGGTGGTTATTTTATATAATATTCAAATCAGCAATGAAGACAAGCACTAATAATATATTTTGACTCTATTGTCTCTCAAAAAAAGTATTCTGTGATACTATGTAGCCTTAAACAATATTGTATCAATGGCATGCTTGTTTTGATTGTTGATAAAATATGACTTTGGTAATAATAATTGTATATAAACTACAAGTTTGTGATAACTTCTCTTATCATCAATATCTTTTCTTTATGTTAAGCATATTAACATTTATCTAATTGATTCATACTGTAGTTTATTTTCTAATAGTTTATAAATAGCCATTTATAACTAATAACTAGCTGACTATTTAACTTTATTATAGACTAGTTGTCTTAAAAAAAATTCAAAGATAGCTCCAAACATCCTCAGCTTCCTATAAAATCCTCTTATAATCCAGATCTAGAACCAGATCACAACATACTTATGCATTGCCATTATATAACAAAGTTTTCATAAAAACAAATGATCATATGGTTAACTGTTTGGGAGGTTTTATGCAGGCTGAGCACAACTCTTCTTCAATTGGCTAAACTAATGATTTTTCTTTTAATTTATTCAATTGAGATGCTATTCAGAAATCTTTAATTTTAAAATGTCATTCTATTAATATAGTAAGCAGCAAAGAGTAACATATATATAGGTGTGTGTGTGTGTGTGAAATGACATGTATTCCCATTTTCAGTATAACATATGGCATAGAGAATGATGTTCATCAACAGCATTATGATATAGAGCAGGGGTGGCCGAGACATCAACTGTGGTCAACCAGTCAACTTCAAAGGTGACGTGAACATTGAGAAATTATAGGATAAATTCGGAGTTGATTTGAATATAAAAATAATAAAAATTTTAAAAATTCAAAATTATTCTCATTTAAAAATAGTTAAATTTGAAATAACACCTGTTGTTATTGTCAATCTCAAAAAATAAAAATCAGATTGGAAAAAGCTGAAAAGATAAATTATTTTTAGGTAATGCTAGAGCTAAAATTCTTAAGAAATATTTAATTGCCATTTTCCTAAGGAGAAATGAAAATAATTTGTCCCGGAGAAATAAGGATTTTAATGAACCGATTTTGATCCGATTTTAAAACAAAGAAGTTGTGAACTTTTTAAAACACTTCATCTAGCTAGCAAATAATCCTCAAGGAGATTTTAAAAAAACAAGACTTTTTCCTATCTATGAAAGAAAATAGGTGTCAAAGTAAGAAATTAACTTTTTCAAAAATGTTATTTTTATTGTTATATATTTTTTTCTCTCTCTAGAAAAATTTTTGATGCCACGCTAGGAGGGAAGTGTTTTAAATTTCCTTACTCGTATTTACTTATTAATTATATAATTATATTATCATCATCATCAACCATTATCAATCCACTGCAGGATGAAGATCTCTCCAAGTTCAATCCATCTTCTCTGATCTTTAGCTTCTCTTCTCCACATCACCTGTGCATACTTTCTTATTTCATCCATCCATCTCACATGTGGTCTCTTTCTAGATCTTTTACAATCTCTTGGAATCCAGTTTAAGGTTTCAATTGTCCATCTATTATCATCTCTTCTAGCAATATCTCCAGCCCAACTCCACTTCAGTCTTTTAATTTTTTTCAATGAAGTCAGTAGCACCTGTTTGTTCTCTTACCGATACATTGCGTTTTCGATCACTTCTTGTTACTCCTAACATGCATCTCTCCATAATATGTGTATCAAAATATACAAAAAACAAAAATTTCATTAAAAAAAATAAATAAATTCAGTATTTATTTTATTTTGGTAAAAATATTGATTGATTAACTTTAATTTTGTATAGTTTCTGACCAGCTCTAGAAAATAATTATTTATAGATAATTTAATAATTGTAATTTAATAAATATTTTATAAAGCGACATGGACAAATTGTATTATTAGAAGAAGCTGAGGTAATTTAATAGTAGTCATAGTAAAATGACTTTGACAGTTCGAATCTTATAGAAAAAAAATAATCAGTTCATAAGTATCTTCTAAAAACATCACTAATATTTGTGAGTATCTAAAAAACCCTTAGAAAAAAAAAAACAATTTGTAAAAACATTCTTAAAAAACCAGGACTTTGAACCATTATTTTTTCCTGTTCCAATTTTCGTTCCGGCAAAAATTACGTTTTTTTTCTGTTTTCTGGTTTGAAGCCCTGAAAAAAATGTAGTCATCCTTAGGTACACTTTCACCAAAAAAAGTTTTCCCCCAATGTCTAAAAGTTTGACCACTCCTGATATAGAGCTTCTACTCAGTGATAAATTTCTACCTCTTTATGTTACATTTTTCAAGAACTTTCCAAAGATAGATAACTCACTGCTTGAAATTCTCAATATTGCTTTGAAAGCCTCGCATACTCTGTGCTATTGCTCTTAATCCTTTTGCAGTATTTACTAATACTTAGAGATCATTGGCTAAACAGCTTTTTACAAAAACTATTACTTTTATTGTATTTGTATAAACTGGTAGAGAGTGAAGCTTCAGAAAGAAATCCTAGAAAATATCTCAAAAATTCAAATAATTTACTTAATAAAATATATATGGAATAAAGTTTTTCTTTAAAATATTTTCCAAGAAAAATGAGATTAAATAAAACCTGCACCAACTCAATTAAATTATTACAATCTAAAACTAAAAATACAATTTTTTAAATAAGAATAAAAAGTAAAATATTAATAGCTTTATAAAATAAAAATAACTTCAATTTATGCCTTTAGTAATTTCTGATATATAATTTAAAATGTAATATCAATAAAACAATATTACATATCAATCAATTATATAGAAAATACAAAGCTATAAAAATTTAATACAAAACTTTATTTTCTTACATAAAATATAATTAGAAATATTTCTTTCTTTCAAAAATTCAATTTCTGATATCTCATCCAACAATGAAATATTAAGACTACAAACAAGTTTTCATTTTAATAAAACTTACAGCATTTTTCATTCTAAAAAATTTTGTTAGTATATAACACTAAATTGTCAAAATGAATACATTTATATGTAAAATACAATCTACCAAACAGCATTCTTATTTACATCAACAAAATATTACTACAGCTCTTTCTATTCAAATTCAGTACACCTGGGTCTCTTTTTATGCGGACTTATTTAACACGATTTTGAAGTTACGTGATTCGTGTTTCACCGGAAGTCGATTTCCGATAATGCGCTATTACTTTAAATAATAAATTTCGCGCACTTACGTTATATTGAAAGTAATAGCACATTATTGGAATTCGACTTTCATCTTAGTAATTTCAATATTTTCAGTGCTTTATAATAGTAAGATTTTATGCAATAATGAAATTAAAATCATGATTTCCACATTTTATGTATACACATATTAAATTTTACAAGATTATAATGTAAATTTGTTCAAACATTGTGCGTGTTAATTTTTTCATTTTAAATCACATTATGTTTTTGCTTTTTAAAAAAGAACGTAATCAATTATTATTTTCTTATTAATGATACTAATCATTAACGTGCTCTTAAATTCCAACGACAGTTAAATGGTTGTATGTCTGGATATCGCAAGCTTCATAAACAATTAATAAAATCATTGTCTCAAAGATTAATTACTAATTACGTTGTCACCAGAAAATCATAATAATTAAAACGTGTATAAAAAAATGTAAATTACTGTATTGTAAATTATGCATAAAAATATATTATTTTGAATAAAATTAAATATTATAGTTAAAAAAAAGTTTGTCTTGTATCAATTTTTTTCAAATTTGAAAATTTTTATAAGTTATATTTTATTTCCTTATTTTTTTTTTTGCGCGAATTTTAAAGTAATTTTACTTGGTGCTTTGCTTTTACGCGAATTTTGAAAAATCACAGACCGCACCCCCCTCCCCATTTTTCAATGTAAGTTACGTCTATTTTTGCGCGATTTCGTTTGCGCGTTTTCTGAGGAACCTATCTATCGCGTAAAATGAGACCCAGGTGTATATTCTTTTAGGTGTAGCAACTCATTCTATTTACTTTCATAAATAAAAGTTCAGGGATTAGCTCAATAATATAAAAAAGTTAAAAGATTATTGTTGAATGTGTAAATGCTAAAACTCCCCTGTTTAAACATCATTAATCACAAATATGTCTAGGGATGTCAATGCTAATATAGTATCCCTTCATTATTCAGCCTTACAATAGATGCTCTGAAGTAGAGCATTAATTAGTGCTGCAAAAAATAATAAAAGTCAATGAGCTGTATTTTTGGTAAATGAAAATTTTCAGCAGTGGCAAGTAAAGAAAATTAATGAATATTCAAAGGGCAAAAGTAATTACTGTACACTAGTAATTCATTAAGGTAGTCTTGAAAACAATGTAATATAAAATAATAATAATAATAAAACATACGCTACATTAAATGTACTAACCCTGAAACCATTATTAGCATACCTTGATGGGTCAAGTTTTGTTTGATGAAATTTGCTGATCCAATGAAAAGAAATTGTGTCAATGAAGTATCAATTTTGTGGGAAAAAAATCCATTTATTATTGGATAAAAATATATAAAATAGATCAGAATGTTGTAGTTATAAGCCTCCCTTTTGTAATAATAATGTTGATATTGTCTAGCATATAAAAAAATTGTAATAAAAAATCAATGCCATTGATGAAAATAATAAAAATTCATATTTAATAATTAAAAATAAATTAAATAACTAGAATTGTCTTCATTAAATAGGTAACTTTAATATCTAATTTAAAATTATATCTACAGTCACACTAAAATTTATGACTATAAAATAATAGATTGACAAATGCTCTGAAAATCGAGTGTTCTTTGAGTATCAACATGACATGAATAGTTTTGATGGAAGTTTTTTTTTTAATTCATCAAATTGGAAATTAGTTCTGTGTTAAATTGTGCAGAGGAATTATATTATGAAGTTACAAGAAATTTGCAAAAATGAAACTATTGGCATGTTTTGCAAAACTTACATTAATTAATACCATATATAATCAAACAACAAATTTCACCTTATAAACTATTTACTAATTTTTCTTCATCTTTATAATTGTCTTATTATTATCTAGACTTCTGATATTATTTCTCTTACATATTGGTTAATAAGATAAATACAATATATATAACACATAATAAAACTACAAATGTTAATTCCAGCAGTACTATAGAGAATAATCATATCAAACTAAAAGGATAAAATAAAATAAAAATTTCATAATGTTAATAAATGCATAATACCTCAAGTACCAGATATATAGCATTTTTTTCTTCAATTAAGAATAAATGTCTACAAAGTAATAAAATAACACAAAGTACACTACTTAATTTATTTACTTCACTAATAGTTCATAATTTATATGTTGCACTCTAAACACATATCAGTGAAGCTATTTTCAATACTTTCTAGCTTAGCGCTTTCGGGAATTACGTGTTTCCATATTGATAGCTTGTGCTAATAATGGTTTGTGTTAACTTGTGCAATGTTGATGTATGCAAATATATGCAAATTATCTAGACCATCCATTTTTTAGAAATCGAGAAGCAGGCATCTCTCCTATTGATGGCATTAGGATCATCTGCCAAGCCAAAGTAAAGGAAGCATGTTTTATAGCAGACAACTCTAATGACATCAATAGGAGAGATGCCTACTTCTCAATTTCTAAAAAAGGGATGGTGCAGATAATTTGCATATATTTGTATACATCAATAGTGCACAAGCTAACACAAAATCATTATTAGCACAAGTTATAAATATGGGAATACGTAATTCCCGAAAGCACTGTTAGTAAGTATTGCTTCATTGATGTACGCTTACAGCACAACCTATAAATTACAAAATATACTATAATTACACTATAAAAAACTCATCATTCCTCGATATTCATATTCTTAAAATCTGACTTGATTTTGTAATTGACTGGACACATATTAAACATATTATGCTTACATTTGTTTCAAACCATTTAGAAAACACAATGATTACTATTTAAAGAAAATTCAAATGATGAAGCATATACTTTTCTAATAAATCTTCTTTATCCAAAGCCAAAAACCTAAATCAAACTGTCCCATCACCCTCCCTTTAGACATATTTAGTAGAGACTAATTTTATATTACCCCTTAGGTATAAGAAATTGGATATAAAATAGAATGCTTTAAACAATGTATACATATTAAGATGTTATGAAAAAAGGAACATCACCTTGGGGTTGAAAAAAACAATGGCAAGCCTTGATCTATATTTTACTTTGACAAAAAAATAGTTATATCTTCAATTATCATAGTCATTTCATTCTTGGAATTCATAATTCAGCAGTTGAATGCCAGCCAGTACAGAAAACTGATTGCAGCTAATATATTGGAAATCTTGTAAATAACATTAACAAAATCTTACCCATCTCTTCTTTCTAAGAAAGATTTAATTAAGCCATACAATAGCTGCTAAAGAACATAATCTCCAAGGATTTTATCAAAAGCAATTCATTACCAGGAGAATAATGTCAGCATATTCTTCATAATAGATAAATATTTACTGAACATTAAATTCCTAATAATGAAAAAAAAAAAAAAGAAAATATAGAAAAATCAAACTGGCTTGATTGATTGATTGATTGATGGGTTTAAAAACTAAAGGAATTGCCATTCATTGCAATTAAGTCTGCCAATCTTATAAATAAAAGCTTCTAAAACTAGGAACGACAACCAGAAAAAGAATAGATACATCTAAACTACATAAACATCACTTCAATAAAGTTCATTTAATTCAAAATAAATAATAAATATTAATAAAATTGAACTTAAACTAGGAATGATCTCCAAGACAGATAACATATTTCAAAAGTAATTGCTGACCAACATTAGCCACAAAGAAGTAATTCTAAATGTTAAACAAGAAAGCAAAACTATGGCAATCATAAAACCTAATAAATCTAAAGATCAAAGAAATATTATAGTCCAATAGTATTATAATACATTCCCTATAACTCTTTGAGAGGTAATATTAACAAAACCAGTAGTTGAAAACCATTTGACTTCAAAACAGATAAATTGAGACAAAGGTGGTTGATACTTATGCAACTCATAACATTCCTACACACTTCTTTATAACAAAATATTTTTTACATACTGTGCGCAAAGATTTTGATAAATATCAGCACCAGACATATCCTCAGATCACAAAAAAAACTAATCACTGCATGCTATTCTTCTTTCATGCAAATCACAAATGGAAGTCATTGTTTCTCATATGCCAATCACATTTGAACTGACATCATATTCGAAACCATGCAGCAGTGACTAGCAAGACAATGACCTCATGGAAAGCATTGTCAAAACTGCAGCCAATAAATATTTTGGTATAAACAGAATGCAGATAATTTTTGACTCACTTTCATATTATCTTTAAAAAAAACTTGTACTGTTCAAATTAATATGAAAAAATAGAGATTAAAATAAGTCTTAAAAGCACTGAGCAAGATTTTGGCAGACTGCTGACAGAATCATATTGCCAAAAGTTAAATCAATGCTTTTAAGACTTATTTTAGTGTTATTCTTACCTTTTCATATTAACTTGAAGAGTACAAGTTTTCAGGAATTACATAATTTTATGAAAAGTGTATAACTATTAAGATTTAAATATTACTTTTATAAAAACTTTTCATCTCAATATCTGATGGCTGAAAATTGGGGCATAATTTTGAATCATGTGCTGATTGTACTTTTCAATTTGATTTTCCATTTTCATTTTAATAAGAATGTTAGTTTTCTAACAATCATTAAATACTTTTAAATGATCTTCCTTTACCTTTTTCATTATTTAATATACAATGGAGACACAATATATACTATATTTTGTTCCAGCCATCGTCATGTATACCATACATAGTGTATAAGAGCTTCACTTGATAAACTTTGATTAGAATAAAATCTTATATTATTTACTACCCTACAAGTGAACAATATTTTTCAACATGCCCATATATGTAATACAGATGCTTTTTTAACATGTGTAGTTTGCATATACAAATTAAAATTACAGTACATATAAAATTTTGAAATAATTTATTAACATTAAATTGAGAGGACACATTTACATATTTTATTGAGTGTGTATTTACTTTTTCAGTCACTGAAATATTAAGGGGAAAAATAATTGTACTAGATTTTTTTTTTTTAAATGAAGAAAATAGTAAAATGTCTTTTGGCTCTCATCAGTATTCTTTTTTTTTTTCAATAACTTTTCTCTCTTACGGAAACATAACAGTGATCTGTTATCAAGAAATTGTTAGAATTCAAATAACACAATGTTTTGAAATCTAGAAAAAGTTCACATTTGGATGAGCTATCATTTTCCAACTGATGAAGTGCAATGGTGGCGAATGGGAACTTTTTTCATTTGAGATTTATTAAACTTTAGTATTGATTTCATTTCTTATAGGCTAAAACAGGGATGGCTAAACATTTAGATGTTGAGAGCGACTTTTTTTGGTGAAAGTGTACCTGAGGGTGACTACGTTTTTTTTCAGTGCTTCAAAGTGGAAATCAAAAAAAAGCTGATATTTTTGTTGGAACAGAAAAAAATAATGGTTCAAAGTCCTAGCTTTTTTAGAAAGTACTTACAAATTGGTGAGGTTTTTTTTATAAAGACTTTTTAAGTATGCACAAATATTGGGGACGTTTTTAGAAGATACTTATGAACTGATGATTTTTTTTTCTAGAAGATACAAACTGTCGGAGGACATTTTATTATGACTACTATTAAATTACATCAGCTCCCTCTAGTATTACAATTTGTCCAAGTCACTTTATAAAATATTTATTAAATTACAAATTTTAAATTACCTATAAATTATTTTCTAGAGCTGGTCCTGAATTTTTAAAAAAATTCAAGAAAATATAGAGAAAAAAAAAGGAAAATTATTATTTTAAAATTGTACTAAAATAAATCAGATTCAAATTTTACAAAAAAAAAGAAATTCTGCAGTCAACTTCCAGAGACCTTGTGTTCGACTCGTCAACTGCAGTCAACTGTTAATCACCCCTGGCCTAGAAGGTAACTGCAATTGAGAACAGTTGTCAATAAAAGTTTTTTGATTTGTTATTCTTTTGTCTCTTTGACTTAAACTACCCACTTTATTTTTAAATATGTTAGGGTACCTTCTTCGGTTATTATTATATATAAATTTATTACACTTTGTATACTATAAGGCATAGAAGATGAATACACTGATGCAGATTTCAACATATACCTTTTTTGAATGAATCAATTGGCAATTTATATTTTTATATTTTTGAACATTATTGCACAAATATTAAATCCTTGACATTAAAAAAAAAGATGAATCCGTTTCTGAATCTTTGTTGCAAAAGGTACATAGATAGTCTATTTTTGGCAATTTCTTTTATATTTTAGGAAGTGTTGTGTGGGCAGTGAGTCAAGATCAATTTTAAGTAAAGAAATCAAAATATTTTGGTTCAAGTAATCAGAATTTGAATTTATGGAAAAGTTATTTGTAGGTGATGTGGAGCACAGTTTTGTCATCACCTTGTATAGGGTGTAAAAGTGAATGAATTTCCCAGTACTAGAATTAATCTTGAGGTGATTTGAAAACCAATTTTATAGACAATAATGGAGTGAGTAGTATTTTCAGGTATAATTAAATAGAAGGTGTTTTATTTGTGGGAATGATTTTACGAGGCTCTTTCTCGATATGGGAATTTTTTTGTACATGCAGAGATTATATTGTTTTTAGACCATTTTGTGAATGAATTTTTGAGACATCTTATGGATATAGAGATTACTTTTTTCCCCTACAAGAGTTTCCTGCAAAGTGAATCTATTTGATTAGAAAAAGCGTTAGTTTAATGTAATGGAACAGGTCCTGACTTTACATAACAACAGACATAATAGATCATTACAGCGGGTGAGAAACATATCTAGAATTTCCAAATCCATAGACTCATGTCCACTCCGATCTCATTCCTAGGAGATTATGTATTAACACACAAACATGTCAAAAATCTATCTGTATACTCATCTCTTTTCTCCATCTTTAACTTCTGTTAATCCCAGAATTTGAACTTAGGAAGAATATGAATAATATTTTATTTCAGGGTATATCAATATCATTATCTATAATGTGTAAGTATGTGATAAATTGACAAGTGAATATAGAAAAACATAAGTGATAGTCTTTAATTTAAAATCATAAATTTTTTTTTTTCCTCATGTGTCATAGCATCAGCCGGAAAGCAAACCTGCTAACCCAGGACAACTGCTTGTAAAGCAGCTGTCGCTGACCTCTTGACCACCAATGCTTGACAATTTAAAATCATATTTTTTAACAAATTTATTCACAATTAACATAATTTAGGCAACAAAGTTATAACAAAAATAAATAATTTGTTTAGATATCGATAAATATTCTTTATTATGGTTAAAATCATTAATCCAATCCCTGTTTCCCTTCAAAGAATAATCATCCAATATCAATACTAATCCAAAAATTAAATTATAACTTGCGCACTAATTTAAACTTTATCAAAATCATAGTTCATTATCTCCAATAAGTTTATTGATGAATGATCAATAATGTGGTGGTGGTATGGGTTTCCCCCTTCTATTTTGGTTTGTTTCTACAAAGATAAGAAAGACCATTCACACTAGAGATTATTAATCATGTATACCAAAAAACAAATAACTATTATGATGAAATGATTAGTAACAAAAAACAAACAGTGTCATTGAACAAGTGTTGGCATTTAATGTGTAAGAATACAAAATCTACGTCTTCCCTGGTGAGGATTAAATTCATCGGCAAGCAATTTCATATCCGAACCTATATTTTATTTCAATTTAAAAGTAAAGTTAATAATGCTTTTCCCTTTCCTAATCTATCAAGAGTTTACACTCCCCTTCAATCTATAATAAATGAAAGAAATAAAAAAAAAAATGTACAATAAAAATATGATGTCAACTTAAGATCAATTAAGAGTCAATAAGGAAAATGTCCTAAAGATTATAAATATCCTCATTAATCCATTTCATGATGGTGATCAGAATTTCTCTTTTTGTATGACCTGCTTTGAGATGTCGAGTTTGCAGCTTCACATCTACATAGTAATATTGGTGTTGTTCCCAGCATAGATGAATAGATGTAATGTCAAATTAAATTTGGTTTTGGCAGTTACAGCTCCATGGTGATTTTTTTTCCCGATGTAACTTCATACTTGAAAAGCAAAATATTTGCTATTGGGAACCTCATATCAGAGTTGATCTACTCTCTGGCTCAAAATTCAAAATACTTTTGAAATATTGAATAATTTAAGCCGTTTTGGGGTTTTATAATTTAAAATTCCTTAATTGTCTGGGTTTAAATCCGTATACTTTTAATTTAGCTTTAATCCATATTCAATGAGATATTCTCATTTAATATTTTTACTTTGATGGCAGTCAGACTTTTCTGTTCAAACTGCAAGTTCGATTTTCCACTCAGAAAATGTATATATAGGTTAGCTAATAGTTTTTGATCTGATCTTTGAAAAAGTAGTAATATTTTGATAATCACCAAAATGAGGTTGTTCTTTTTAATGTAAACTTGATGTTTTCAAAGGTTAGGTTCATGTCCATGCATTGAATTAATTATTCATGTCATTTATAATGATATATATATATATGGTGGATTAGTTCATGTCCATGCATTGAATTAATTATTCATGTCATTTATAATGATATATATATATATGGTGGATTAATAACAATAAAAATCTTATTTAAGTTTTTTTTTTTAATTTTCTCGTTTGGGTCTAAATTTGATCATCATTTCTTTGTATTATTATAATGTGTGTAAATTAAACAACAAGTGACGAGAGGTTTTTATAACAAAGATAAGTATTAATGTTTAGATTTTATAGTTTAGTTTATATTACATATTTATCATACAATTGTTAAGTGTTTAATTATAGAAACAAATGTTTCTCAACTAGAGTGCTTGTGACCACTTTCATTTTTCGGTACTAAGTTTCATTTGAGTTGTTTTCTCATTATACATATAGTTTGTTTTGTATTAAATGTAGAGAATGTTGTTATTGTAGATATTGGGTTTGAATTAGTAAGGATGCTTTTAACAGTTTTGGTGGAGTACAAGACATCTTACATATTCTCCCAATAAAAAAGGTGTTAAAAATAAAACAATATCTTTAATTCTTCAATTTTACTTTCTCTTTTGTGGAATAGTCTACAGTATTAACTTAGAATCCTAATTTTTGAGTGGTTTATAAATTATCATTTAGGCGTTGTTGTACTTAAACTAAATTAAGCTTTCCAGAAAATATATATATATTTGCTAGGGTATATTGGTTTGCAATTATAAACTTTAACCAGCCCATCAATAAGGATTTCTTGTCTAGTTTTTAACTTGGCCACTTGCTTTCTTAATAAAGAATTACGTGTTTGTCACTTCCTGGTAATCATTATTCCCAAAAACTTTTATTAATAAGGTTTGATAATCATTGAAAATAGATGGCACTTGGAATAACAATTCGCACCATGATAAGGCATCTCCTTGCAAATGACTGTATGTGACTATCAATTTCTCACCTGGTAAATTATCTTACTGAGAACTAGAAATTTAGGCTTCTCAAGGGTTCAATAGAGGCTTCAATTAATAAGGTCTTTAAATATTTTGAGCTTAACAAATAGGTTTATAATGTTGGCCTGGAGAGGTGTGGATATTATTGCTAATAGCCCCATTTTGGACATTAATATGTGGCTGTGGGGTTTGATCATTCATACCTTCTTTAATTTGATCAGAGATCATTATTATTGTGCTTGGAGAATGTCATCCATTTCCTTATATGTCTCATATTGATTTTTAGCTTTAATGTACTTGCTATCAATTCTATTAATAGGTCTCTAAAATAAGCTTTAGCTTTTCTTTCCCATTCACATTCTGTAAACTTAAAAATTTGAGACTTTTTAGCTTTGTTTCTCTTTTAATTGGTCTAATTTATCAGCATATTTGCATTCCAAATTTTTCATCCTTTGATTTACAGATGTTGATATTTTCGATTTGGTTTAATAGACTATTGTGCTTTTCAAGTAGTTTTTCAACATTGTTTTTATTTTGTACCTCTTCTGTTTCAATCAAGCCTTGCTTTATGTTGAGACACATGATTATTTTCTATGGAATGAAATTTCTTCTCATGAATTTCTAGTTTATTATTTTATTCCCCTTTATATCAACTCATTTCTATCTGTAAACTTTCTACTTGTTCATTAATCTCAGTTTGGTATTCTTTCTGATTTTGTTCTATTTTACATTCAAAGTTCTCATAAATCTGTTTCATTTCTATGCACTTAGTATCTAGTTTTCTTTCATTTTTTTTCTTGAATTCTATTAATCTTTGCTCACATTTGCAATCCTTCTCATCTCCAACTTTTTCTAACTATAGGAACTTGCTATTAATATCTGTCTGTAATTGAGTTATAGCATTATTTTGTTTTGCTATATCTGCTTTCAATTCAATTTCCATATTATCCTCTTTTTTTTGATAACTCAGTCATTATATCTATTTTGATTTCCTTTAGATCTGATGACATTTGCTGCTGACTTGCTGACATTTGCTGCTGCATATTTGCAGACTGTTGTTGTATTATTATCATCAACTGATTAAGTATTACATTGTTTGTAATTGCTTTCTCCTCTCTCTGTTTCTCTGGAATCATAGCAGTTTCTGGTGATTGAACATTTTCTGCTGCACTTCCCCCCAGCTATACCTGTTTTGTTCTATTTCTAAATTTTCTACAAGAGAATTCTCCATCTTACCTCCTTCTGTCTCAGATTATACTTTAATTTCATTTTCTCTTTCATTAATAGTTTCAGATTGCATCATTTTTATTTTGATCCTACTAATCATCTACTTTATTAATTCTTTGTTTTAAATTCTTTTATTAAAATTTAGTTTCAGATATAAAATCTTTATGGATATCAACTTATATTAAGAAACCTTGTGGAAAATCCATCATCACTATACTTTACTGTTTTCGCCAAAAAAAAGTGCTTTACCTAAGCTGTTATTGTATTAGACTTTTCATCTTTACTATTTTATATCTCACCATTTAATCCCTTTAAACAGTTGACTACACACTATTTTAAGCGATTTTACTCGTTAGTAATTTTTTATTATTCAAGCTCAATTTATCACATCCCAAGAAAAAAAATTGTAATGAAAGACAGTTAGATGTTATTAATTTTGTTATTGAGATTATCGAATCACAATATCAATATAAGATTCGATTTCCTTGCAACTGGATGAACTATAGGTAACAGAACAGGTTCTTAACTTACATGGCAGTAGAGTCATCAGAGCGGGTGAAAAAGCGTATCTAGGATTTCCAAATATACTCATGTTCACTCTGATCTCATTCCTGGGAGATGATGTATTAACACATAAACATATGTCAAAAATCTACCTGTATACTCATTATTATGGTTAAAATCATTAATCCAATCCATTTCCCTTTAAAGACTAATCATCCAATATCAATACTAACACAAAAATTAAATTATAACATTATTTATGTTTACACTTGCTCGCTAATTTAAACTTTATCAAAATCTTAGTTCATTATCTCCAATAAGTTTATATGATGAGTTCATATAAATAATAGTGTGGTGGTATGGGATCTCCCCTTCTATTATAGTTTGTTTCTACAAAGATAGGAAAGAACATTCACACTAGAGATTATTAATCATGTATACAAAAAACAAATGATGAAATGATTAGTAATACCAAGCAAAAAAATAAGTAACAGTGTCACTGTACAAGTGTTGGCATTTAATGTGCAAGAATGTAAAATGTTACCTCTCCCTAATAGTGTTTGAATTCATCCACAAGTTCACACCTGAATCGATATTTTATTTCAATTTAAGAATAAAGCTAATAATGATTTTCCTTTTCTTAACCCATCAAGAGTTTACACATCCTTTCAATCTAGAGTAAAGGAGAGAAATAAACAAAAAAAATTGCACATAAAATAAAAGATGACTTTAACTTAAGATCAATTGAGAGTCCATAGGAAAATGTCCTAAAGATTATAAATGTCCACATTAATCCATTTCATTTTTCTGTTGGGGGGGATTAGAATTCTAGAACATATATGATGGTGATCAGAATTTCTCTTTGTATAGCCTATTTTGAGATGTTTAGTTTACAGTTTCACATCTACATGATAAAGTTATTGTTCGCAGCATAGTCGAATAGATGCCATTTCAAATTAAATTTGGTTTTGACAGTTACAGTTCCATGGGTAATGATTTTTTTCCTCCGACGTAACTTCACACTTAATAATGCATGGTTGTATGTGTATCTATATATGTAGTTGATAAAGTTCTTGAGTTTCTTGAAAAGCAAAATATTTGCTGTTGGGAATCTCAACTTAGAGTTGATCTACTCTCCAGCTTGAAATTGAAAATATTCTTAAAATATTGAATAGTTTAACACGGTTCTTGGGATTTATAACTTAAAATCCCTTAATTGTCTGGGTTTAAACCCATATGCTTTTAATTAGCTTTAATCTGTATCCAATGAGATATTCTCGTTTAATGTTTTTACTTTGATAATGGCAGACTTTGCTGTTCGAACCATAAGTTCAATTTTCTGCTCACAAAATGTACACGTTGGTAAGTCAATAAGACTTTTTGATCTGATCTTGGAGAAGGTAATTTATTTATATATTTTGATAATCACCAAAATGAGATTGTTCTTTTTAATGTGAATTTGAAGTTTTCAAACAGCAGGCTCATGTTCATGCACTGAATTATTTGCGTTATTTATTATGATTAAAGGAGTTTGCTATTAACTGAAAGGAGACCCTTTGATTCCACTTGGAGGCCTTAAAGGAATTGAGCAGGGTAAATTCCTAATGTCCACTCCATACGTTCTTGTCGTTGCAGCTGTTATTACTATGTGATTATCATATAGTATACGAACATAAATGGGCTGCTCAACAACACACATTAGCCAGAGTGGTGAGTTTATTGGCTTTTTACCTCTGAGTTTAAGATCAAGACACATCATAGTCTTTCTTCTCAGTTGCCTGATAAGACAGAATGAATGTTTGTGTAAATGATAAATATTTTTCCAATATATACAATTATGAGAGACAAAAATAAACCATGGCTCTCATTCCCAGGAGGCTGTAAAGTCACCAACCAAGACAGCGGTTGGTGGCTGAGGGCAGAGGGTGCCAAGAATCCCTGATTGAGGACGCAGACTGCCATTTGATGATGACTTTTTATTTAGGTACTTACAACTGCAGATAACTTTCAAGTGAAGGAAGATTGCAAGAATTAGAAGAACTGTCTTACATTAAATGGGACATTATTGGACTTTGTGAAGTTAGAAGAAAAGAAGAAGAGACAATTGATTTAAAAAGTGGACATGTACTCTAATATAAAGGTACAAATATTGGAAATACAACTGGGGTAGGATTCATTATAAATAAAAAATGGAAGAACAACATTGTGGAGATTGATGGTGTATCGGACAGAGTGGCAAGATTAGTTATACAACTTAATAGCAGATATCAAATGCAAATAATTCAGGTTTATGCCCCAACAAGTTCTCATAGTGATGAAGTAGTAGAAGATTTTTACATGGATGTACAAAAGGCTTTTGATCAGAGTAAACAACATTTTTAAATTGTTACAGGAAACTTTAATGCTAGAAATAGTAAACAAATGAAAGATGAAAGTGCTGTAGATAATTTTGGTTATGGTAATAGAAATGAGAGAGGACATAGACTTGTGGAGTTTGCAGAAAAAAAAAAACTTTATATTATGAATTTTTTTTTAAGAAAAATGTTAAAAGGAACTGGACATGAAAGCATCCAAATGAAGGTACAGCAGAATTGGATTATAATTTTGACTAACAGAAAATACATATTTTAAAATTGTAATGTTGTTAATAAATTTAACACGGGAAGTGATCATCGATTAGTAAGATATAAGACACATAATTAATGCAAAACTAGAGAGACAAAAATTATTAAGAAAAATAATATTTACAGTTGATATTCCTAATCTTCAGAAACATTCTAATGAATTTAAACTAGAACTTACAAATTGGTTTCAAGTATTAGTAGATTTTGAACATGATACAGATTTGAATGAAATTAATATGAAAATAACTAATACACTTTTAAAAACTGCAACAAACATAGCTGATATAAAAAAGCAGCAATTGACCAATAAAATTTTTACTGAGACTAGAGAATATATGAAGAAAGGAAGAAATATGAAGATATACAAAAGTGATGCATTAAAAAGGATTGAATATCTCGAATTTTGTAAAATGGTGTGGAAAAAAATTGAATATGATATAAGAAAGTATAACTGTGAACTAGCAAGGAAAGCTGTAGAAAAGAATAAAGGTCTCAAGAGTGTAAAACATTTTGATATTGGTAGGAAATTTATATCTGCAATAAAAAAAAAGATGGAATTATTACTAAAAAGAGAGATGACATCATGAAATGGGTAGAAGACTTTTATCAAGAATTATATAGTAATAAAGAACAAGTACCTCCTATATCTATTACATCTTCCGAATTGCCCAAAATTTTAAATGAAGAAGTGAGACATGCAATTAAATGTGTGAAAAAAGGAAAGGCTCCAGGTAATGATGGAATTATAATTGATATATTAGAAGAAGCAGGTGAAGAAATAGAAAATTTTTTAGCAAAGTTGTATACCAAATGTATAAATGATAAAGATGTACCAGATGATTGGAAGAATGCAGTATTAATATTAAAATATTTTAAAAAGGTGATAAAAAAGATATTAGAAATTACAGACCTATCAGCCTTTTATCAGTTTTATACAAATTTTTTACCAAGATAATTACAACTCGTCTACAGAAAACATTGGATTTCCACCAACCAAAAGAACAAGCTGGATTTAAAAGTGGTTTTAGTACAGTAGATCATATTCAGTTATTGAGAGAAGTTATAGAAAGGACAAATGAATACAAGTTGCCATTATGCTTTGGATTTGTAGATTATGAAAAGGCATTTGATTCTATAAACATTTCTTCAGTGATTAAAGCATTGGATCATCAAGGTATAGATCCAGGATATTGTCATATTTTAAAGAATATTTATAAAAATGCAACAGCAACAATTAGATTACATAATGATACTGGGAAAGTCAACATTGAGATGGGTGTAAGACAGTGTGACTTCATATCTCCAAAACTTTTTACAGCAGTGCTGCAAGAAGTATTTTGTGGATTAAAATGGGAAACTAAAGGAGTGAAAGTAAATGGAGATTATTTAAGTCATTTAGATTTTGCAGATGATGTAGTTGTTTTTGCAAATAATGCTTTAGAGCTGCAGGAAATGTTACAGGAGTTATCAGATGAAAGTAGGAAAGTAGGACTAAAGATAAATGTTAAAAAGACTAAAGTAATGTTTAATGGATTTTCTCAAAATATGAAAATAAAGATTGATTATGATGAGTTAGAAGAAGTTAACAGTTACAAATACCTTGGTCAGATTATTAATACAGATGGAAACATAATGGATGAAATTAATCATAGATTTAAACTTGGTTGGAGTGCTTTTGGTAGAAATAACTTGATACCAAGGAGATATGCCTATGTGTTTGAAAATGAAGGTTTTTAATAAATATGTTTTACCAGTTCTTACTTATGGATCTGAGACTTGGACACTTAATAGAAGAGCAATACAGAGATTTCAGACCACTCAGGGAAGTATGGAGTGATGCATGTTGGGAGTAACAAGAGATCAAAAACGAACATATGGGTAAGAGAACAAACAGGTGTTACTGATCTCATTGAAAACATTAAAAGACTGAAGAGGAGTTGGGCTGGACATACTGCTAGAAGAGATGATAATAGATGGACAATTGAAATCTTAAACTGGATTCCAAGAGATTGTAAAAGATCCAGAAAGGGACCACATGTGAGATGGGTGGATGAAATAAGAATGTGTACAGGGGTGATGTGGAGAAGAGAAGCTAAAAATCGGAGATGGATTGAAATTGGAGAGACCTTCATCCTGCAGTAGATTGATAATGATTGATGATGAATAACAAAAAAAAATTATTTATTATTTCTTTCAAGATTTTTTTTTTTTAATTTTCTTGCTTGCATCTAAATTTGATCATCTTTTCTTTGTATTGTTGTAACGTGTGTAAATTAAACAACAACTGATGAGCTTTTTATAACAAAGGTAAATATTAATGTTTAAGTTTTAATTTAGTTTATATTATGTATTTATCATTGTATTCCATTTATAATACAACTGGTATAGGCATTTTAGAATTAAAAATATTAAATTTCTAAAAAGATAAAATACTATTTTTATTAATTCGATTTCATTTATTTTAGACAATGTAAATTATATTTTCTATTTTAAAAAAAAGAGAATAACAAAGTTTTGACTTTTGATTTTTACTGAGATAAGAATATAAATTCTTATCATCAAACAATTACCGTTACTTAAAGTTAAATCACAGCATTATTTCGCCATTTAATTAAAGATGGCTATGGAAGGATGGGGAAAGATAACTTTGGAAAAAAATAAAATGGCCAAAGTTAAAAAAAAAAAGTGTAAACAGGATGTGTGCAGTAGACTCAAATTAGGAGGGGTATAAAAAACCTCGTGGAGCAGGGGTCTTCTTTTGCCTGGTGTTTTGTATGACCTCAAATAGAAATTTCCTATAAACTGATTTTTTTTTTTTACGAGATCCCTATAAGATACAACAATATATTCTCATCAGCAGTTTGAACCATTATCAAATGTTTGAGTAGAGAAGAGTTCATTCTCAATATTTTCATCCTTCCTGGAGTCACAATAATCCCATGAATGAAGCCCATCGCTTACTTTAATCTTAGAATCCTGGACTACCTACCAAGCTGCTATAAGAAAATCATATGATGGATCCCTCTAAGGACCAAAACCATACATGGTAATTCATGCAGTGATAAAATTTAACAGATGAAACTTACCAGTAAAAAACATTCTTTCATGTATTATAAGTGATCACCTTCATAAAATTATAAGTACTGTTGAATACTGTATTAAATCAGATTACATTTTTAAAAAGCAGAATTCCAAGAACATTGACTTTAAATAAACAACATAGTTCGATATATTTTATTTTCTTATTATTATTAATAAACATTTGTTAAGAGTTATGAAATTAATAAATCATATAATTTACTATGTAGTTGATTTAAATTAATTATTATTGTATTATTAGTTAAATTGTATTATTAGTTTGCCAAATATAAATGCCAATGCCATATCATAAATTGCAATTCTCCCAGGGGCAGTAAAGTCTTATGCAATAACGATTAATAAACATAGAGGGGGAGAGCCAGTGGATTCGCATATAGAATTCTGGTGCCTAGTAAATAAATTAAAAACTGTTTTTTCTCTGACTATTATTAAATTTCGTTATAATAAACGGAGGTTGTTTGACCAGGAAAAATAGTTATGTTCACGCAAATACCTGACATATTTAAATAAATAAATTATCAGAGCGGATGTTATTTGGTCATCAAATATGTGTAATGTATAAATCCTGATAATACTGATAAATGGTACAATCATACATTTCTTAAGTGTTTAATTATAGAAACAATTAAATGTTTCTCGGTTACAGTGCTTGCGACTAATTTCATCTTTCGGTACTTTCATTTGAGTTATATCCTCATTATACATATAGCTTGCTTTATATTATATGAAAGAATATTGTTAATTTGAGTATCAGGTTTAAATTAAGTAAGGGTAATTTTAATGGTTTTGGTGGGGTGTAGGACCACATCTTACAGTATAATATTGTTGAAATGTAGAATGTGATTTTTGATATGATTAGCATGTTAAAAAGTATTATCTTAGTATGAAGTGATGGTTAGGATTCTATTAGAGAATTGACTATATTTTCTATTTTACTTTTAAGACTATTTTATATAAGTGACCACATTGGTGAATGATGCAAGTAGAAATGGAATCCAAGAAATGGATTAGGTCTGCCTTTAAAATGTTTTGTTTATACTACTGGTATAAAATGTGCTAGGCATAGGATTTTCCATTCTATATGTTAACTTGCATTGTTTGTATAATCTGAAAGAATCGTTAAATTTGGGAATGTGTTTTTTGGATGGCAAAAAAAATGAGATCATCCATGTGAGCTATATATGAGATATTGGTGTTTAGGCAAGGTACGTTAATTCCAAGTATTTCATTTTCTATGGTATTAATTAAGGGGTTTATATAGGCAGTAAATAGCAGGGCAATAAGAGAGGATTCTTGTGGGATGGATTGATGAGGTATAATTGGGAGTGATCTCTATAATTATTTTGGTGTTTTTAAATCAATATCAATTTTTAATGTTATAAAAGTTTGTAAAATTTTTAGCATTAAACTTAGAAAACATTTAATTACAATATACATTGTATATCAAATTCAAAAAGAATAACAAAGGAAGAATAAAATGTATGTGCTTTCAACATAAACCAATGAATATTATTAAATAAACATGATTGCATACAGCGCTTTAAGACATATTGCAAAATATATTTATAAATTTTAATTTTTTTTTTAACGTAATTGCATAAAATGCTCAAAGACAAAAAAATTGCTGCTCATGCATCATAAAATATATTAAATTTGTGAATTTTAATGTTTTTTAGTTTGTTTAGTTATATTTTTGTTTGTTCGTATAAATTTATTATTGGATACATCATGTACTTTGATAAAGTAAATCCACATTTTAACTTGGTTTGTCATATTACTGATAATGCACTTTTGGTACAAATAAGTTTTAAATATTAATACTTAGTAAATGATTTACTTCTTTTAAATTCACTTCAGATGAAACTGAGCAATAAGATATTTTTGGATAATTGTAGATTTATGATAAACATAGCAACCAATTCATTATGTTAAATCAAACAAAAATAATATTTAATTACTTTTATTTCCTCATATACCTTTTGTTCTAAATAAAATTTATTTTAAATTAAAAATTAAACAAGGAACAAAATGATTTACAGCATTCACCACGGATAATAAAGATAAAAAATATTACAAGGTTTAATTTATATTATAGAAAACTTTACATAAATAAATTTAGTGCTAAAAAAATAAGAAAAAGTAATGACAAATACCAACAATCATAATATTTCTTTTTTTTGTTGTTGTTGGTAGCAGCATTTTATATATATATTAACTGTATTTTCAGCAAAAATGTTGAAAAGTGATGAATATTACATAATAATGTCAAAAAGAGCAACATTAAGCAACTATTTATGGCAGAAAAAGATTTTTAACAAGAATAACTTGTTAAAATTTCATAAACATATTTTTATTTAATTTGCTTTTTTTTTTTATTTACTAACAAATATAACAAATTAAATACACCCATATGACACCGGTTTTTGGAGTAGGCTGATTAAAGAGTAATTTAAAAAGATTAGACTGCATATACTGCAATATTGTTGTATCTTAACTTGATGAAAGTTATTAAAAAGTATAAATAGTTTCCTTCATTTGACTAACAAAATGAAATTATACATAATTATATGTTTTATGTGAAGTTTGTTAATGAAATGTGAATTAATTAATATACAGTGAGTAGAAAAAATTAAAATAAATGCAATAACAGTGCAGTTCTGTGTAGTCTAATAAATTAAAACTACAGTATTGAGGGTAGGGATCTCACACCTTTAAAGAACTTAAACATGCAGTATTAAAAAAAAGGTATGAGACAGGGTATGTAGAAACATTGTAAATTATTAAAAAATAGTAAAATTTACCACTTTCGCCAACATTATAAAATTTTACATTTATATTAAAGAAATCAAAAAATATTTGTCATCATTTTTTTAAATGAAATTTTGCTTCATTTTTTAATCTAATTTTTACATTAAAACAAAATAATCAATATATTTGTAATTTAAACAAAACATATTTAATCCAAATATCCCGTTAAGCATGATACTAATTCTTTACTCTAAAAATTAAAATAATTATTTTATACACATATGTATGCTGTATAAACACCTTTTTTTAAAACCCTATAAGAATTTTAATAAATTGCCAATTTAATATAAGAAAATTTAAACAAAAAAAAAAAAACATTTGCATGATTATAATGCTGATTGTTTATATTTAAATGATTCTGAATTTTATTTCTATATAGAATAGTAGACCAAGGCAGAGCTTTAAACAAATTAAACATGCTACTATTCTTAGTAATATTCTCAAGACTGAAAATAATGAAATAAAAATTTCTAAAGCAATATATAGAATATAGATATTATTTTAAAACATGATGAAAGATAATAATGTAAACTGAAGTGATCTATATAAAAAAAATTAAAATATTTTCCAAATTGTGATAAACCTGTCATTTACTATCTATTATATGTAAAACTTTAAAATTTTTTTTTCTAAATTCATATATAGCTTTAAAAAACTTATTAACAATTCCTGTTACTATTGCTTCGGCAGAAAAAAAATTTTCTTAACTTTATTATCAACTGAGTATAAGTTATGGATTAATCTAAATTTGAAACCATTCCAATTTTACAGAAATAATGAAAAGAAAGATAAATGTTATAGAATAAGCAAAAATATATCATGTGCTTTTATTATTCTGCCATCTTCAGAACAGTCAGTTTACAATATTTTATTGAATTTTAATTATACAACATTCAGAATTATTTTCCCCCACCTAAACATTTTATTCATTTTATGTCAAATAGATGTTGCAATCTGATGAAAGCCTCCATATTATTTTTACTCTGATCCCGACAAATTCTAGTGAAACAACTACAAGCAGTCAAGCGTTGTTAGCCGAGAGGTCATCGCACCCGCCTTGCAAGCAAGTAGTTTGTTGCAGACGGGTATGGGTTTGCGGCCGATGCTATGACATATGAAAAAAAAAAAAAAACTACAAGCATATTTAAGACTTATTAATTTGACTGTTATGGAATATATAATAAACTTAAGATAATAATAGAATAACATTTCGTATACTTGTTTTTAGTAGAATGCTTCTGAGCACTATTAATAATAAAAAAATTTTACATAGTACTGTTAATATGTAAATATGAAGAATATCCGAGAATTATTATATAAATTATAAGTTTAATAACGTTAAAACAGGCAAAACTCACTATACTATGTAGTCATGTGATGTTTACTGGTTTAATAACGTTAGTCAGACGTCAATGTTAAGAAAAACTATACTGTTTTTGCAAGTTTAAACAAGACATTATATTCACTAAACTCAGTGATAATAAAAATCTCAAAATAGTATCTCTATAATTTGGATTAATAGTGGACATTATGAATTTCATAACATTATAGAAGTAATTTTCTTTGAAAATGTGTACAATCAATAAAAACACGTGTGATTTTTTTTCCCAACATTTAACACGATAAACAATTTGAATTTGAAGAGTTTATTCTAACTACTACATCTTTCATATTTATTTATTGCTACTTTTAAATCCACCCTTTAGGCTATAAAAAGTAGTTGTTTTTTTTCAACAAAAATTAATAATAATAAAAAGTCTACCAATTCACTACTTATCATCTCTCACTATATATCATAGTATGATTGACTTTTACAACAGTTGTGATATAAAATAAATAATTAAAAATGCGAATCATAATTTTTAAAATTACTATAGACAGATATATTTATGCGTTATTTCTCAGTCAACGGTAAGCTCAGAATCACGTAAAAAAAGAAAAAATTTCAATATAAAACGTAACATGTACGGGATGTTGAGTTCTAAGCACGAAAACAGGTCAACATTACTAAGCAATAAAGTAATTCGCCAAATTCTACTTCCAGCACAAAAAGTTATTTTTTGCACTATATAAATTGTGTACATATGAACAAAAATTCGTTCTCTTTAAAAAGATCATAATAGAATTATTCCCTATTTTTCTATTATAGCACTCATTCATTTTTACGACATTAAAATTAAAAGTTCGCGGGAAATTCAAGAAACATAAAGCTTTCACATTAATTAAGAAAAGTAAATATTATGGAATGAAATATTTGTTTGATAATAATTTTATAAAAAAACTAGAAATACAATTAATTCTTAATATTTTATATAATATAAAAATCGACTAGGAAATACATTTTAAATAAAATAAAATGTTAACATCGCGCATAATAAAAAACTTAGTATTTCAAAATTCTCTAAAATAATGTATATTTAACTTCATTTTTCCATATATAAATAAATAAAAACTTTTCAACGTAAATAAATCAGTAGTTCATAAATACTCACTTGATTAACGTCAACGTTCATTATAAACATAGACGAAAAGCACGTATCATACTATCCTCGTTTTCTGATAAACGAGAACGTTAATTATAAAATTGTGATTGCTTTCGGGATTTGTTGTTTACTTAAGAAATAAGACTTTTGACAGTTCAATCAGCGAGCAAGCTATAAAGAACTTCAAAATTAAATTTTTTTAGATTAGCTACCTTTTAATAAAACTTTACAACTGCACCACAGTATTTGAAAAATAGTTATTGATTATTATTTAAATGGTTATAATTAAATCGATTGAAGTTAAAGTTTTTTAATTCTTGACAATATTTTATCATTATGGTTTAACACTTCTAAATCATTTTATACACTGCTATTAAAAACTTCCAAAAAATTAAAGTTACCTGTCTGTTCCAAATCTTTTTGATGTATGTGTGTACGCATATATTGATTCATATTTATAATTCTGCTTTTTTGTTACATCGGTAGACTATGACATTATTCCACTATAGTACTCTATTAATCAAAAGATAATACTTAGAGAATGTTGGTAGCAGGAGCAGTTCTCCAATACATAATTTTTCCATGTCACTCAGGTATAAACTTCATTTCATTCAGTCACATGTAATCTCTTTCTAGTTCTTTTACAATCTCTTGAGATCCAGTATAACACTTCAATTGTCCATCAATTATTCTTTTTTCTAGAAATATATTCAACCCAATTCCATTTCAGACTTTTAATATTAGAATCACATAAATAATATATCTATATTAGTAAGCAATAATATATATTCAGTTCAAAAGTCAACTTCCTATGTTATCATCGCAATTGTTTTCTCCATTGTATTCCATGCTCTATTCTTCTGGTCCTTATTGTATTAAATTGTGATTATTGTTTTTAGAAACATTGGATTGGTACATGCAAATTTACAGCACTTTCCTAACCAATTATTTCCACTTTTGTCTACCTCAGGCAAGAAGGCTGAGCGAGCACAAAGTTGCATCTTTTTTCAATATTCATGTTATATTTCACTTTTATTTGTACCTTATAAAACACCCAAAATATATGGTTAAGCAATTATAACTTCATTTCCATGTCTTTTTTCAATAAAATTTCTCTTAGATTTACATTTTTCAATTATTTTTTCTGGAATTCCTAATGCCCAGTCAATTCTCAAAATTTTGCTTTACATATTCTTTCAAGTATCAATATTCTTCTCACTGAATATATTGTCATCAACCAAGTTCACAATTACATAATATACTAGTGAAGATGTATATATTTAGTATACTTAATGTTATTGTAACATTTACCAAATCATGTCCATGGCTTGGAGATATATTGCTGCTCTGGTTATTCTTAATTATATTTCCCTTTTTGTACTAAAATATTTTTTCTATATTGTCTAGTTTAATTCAATCCATTTTGATTTTCTCATCATTTTTGTTTTTCCCAACAAGCATTGTTTTGATTTGGTCGTGTTTATATATAATACAGACTTTTTTCTTTCGCTTTTAATTTGTCTAAATTTTAGTGTTTCTTCTAAACTGATTACTATGTTATCTGCATATCTTTAATTATTCTTTTTCTACTGTAATTTTATTGCACTTTTTTAATCTTATTTATTAATTTTTCCAGATATTTAATGAAAATTGGTTCTTTTTATACCTGTTTAAATTCCAAACCCATTCTCATTTTTTACACATATTTTAATGGGAGCCTTTGAATTATTACAGATTGTCTTTAGAAGATTAAATAATTTATCTTTTGTTTATGATTTAGATAGTATACAAACCAACTTTTGTTCAATGTTGTCTACAGAACATGGATATGGAGTTTACTTCTCTATGGCTTTTTTTGCAGTGAGATGGATTGATAATTTTGTTATATAATATGCCTATCTTTTATAATTCATATTTTTGAGCTACAAATGATTTTCTATCTAGCCCTTTAATTTTTCATTTAAAATATTTTATAGAGATTTTGTTTTTGAATGCTTATTGGCTTTAGCAGTTCTACTTGTTTCCCATTTTTATAAATTAACATTAACACTAGTTTTCACATGATCACATTTCCTATACTAGCACATTAATTGTTGATAAACAGAGCAAAACTCTCCATACAGTATTGCCATCTGTGCTAAACAGAGTAATCAATGGATGCCAGAAGGCTTGTGCATAAAATCCCTATCTAATGCCTACTCATCCAATATCCCCAGACTAGTTTCTGGCTTGTATGGGTGCTGAACTGAGTTCAGACCCATATGACTATATAAGCTATCGAGCTTAGATTGAAAATATTTTTTGTGTTTTCAATTTCATTCTCATAGTTTTGTAGTTAAGTAGAGATAAAAGGTGGTTGCTAGAGGGTTGCATTAGATCCTAAGATCTAGATTCAGTGCTCTCAGATCCAAAGCTCCTCACTGACGAAGGCCACAAGCCAGAAACTAGTCTGGCGATATTGGATGAGTAGGCATTAGATAGGGATTTTATGCACAAGCCTTCTGGCATCCATTGATTACTCTGTTTAGCACAGGTGGCAATACTGTATGGAGAGTTTTGCTCTGTTTATTAACACTAGTTTTATTCAAGCTTTTACTATTACACTCTTTTTCTGTGCAATGTTAAACAAACTATGTATTTATTGAAATAAAACCAATAATGTATGATCATTTATCCAGCTATTTAATCATTTCTATGACTACCTATTTCAATTTATTCACTGCTCTGTTTTTTTAATATTTTCCAATCAATTTAATCTTTACTACATTTTGATACATTTAACAAGACAACACATGATTTTTTTACTTTAATCTTAACATGTGTTTCTAAGAATTTTTTTTTCATCTACCTCAAGAGTCATTTATTGAGCCTGCACTTATGAGGACAGAAGCCACTGTAGGAATTAAGATATAATATATCTACTGAAAACTCAAGATTACTGTAGATGATTTAGAAATAGAATGAAATGGATTGTTCTTGGAATTGACTATTTTCACTATTTTTTCCACTCATAGTCTGCTTTATATAACTTTAATTAGTCCTTTGTTTACTTTACATTTTCAGTAAAAAAAAAATTTTAGATTGTGTACTTCTTGAAATTTATATTTACCATGATATTTTTTATGTTGCTTGTACCTTCTAAAAGCCTTCATACTTTGCTTCATATTATTATCCTATAACTTTTGAATGCTCTTTTCTTTCCTTTTTCTGTTTTAATGTTCCCAATCTCTCCCAATCTTTTCTTTTTATTTAATTTTAATGACAACATTTTTTAAAGTCTTACTAAGATTTTCTATTTGTGAATCTAGATTATTATTTTTGTCAATATTTTTTATAACCATGATTGATATTTTTTTATTATTTTACTTTTACTATTAAACATCATATAATCACTATCTCTACTAGCACATAATTGTTATTAAACAAGGCAAAACTCTCTCTATGCAGTAGTGCCACTCTGTGCCAATCAGAGTAATCAATAGATGCCATAAGGCTTGTGCATAAAATCCCTATCTAATACCTACTCATCCAATATCCCCAGACTAGTTTTTGGCTTGTGCTGGAGGGTTGCATTAGATCCTAAGGTCTAGGTGCAGTGCTCTCAGATCCAAGGCTCCTCACTGATGATGGCCACAAGCCAGAACTAGTCTGGGGATATTGGATGAGTAGGCATTAGGTAGGGATTTTATGCACAAGCCTTCTGGCATCCATTGATTACTCTGATTGGCACAAGATGGCACTACTGTATGGAGAGAATTTTGCCTTGTTACTTTTACTATCTTGGTCAGATTTTTTCAATTCTGAAAATTCATTTAATTTAATAAACTTCATATATACCATTTCCACCTTTTTTATACACTTAACAATACTATTTTTTACACAAAAACTAGTTTTGACTGTCCTGCAATCATCATCAGAGCTACAATATTCAAATATATAATCATACAATTAATACATCATATTTCTATACATAATCAATAACATACATCTTAGCCTGATCATTATAAATAATCATTTTCCATTTTATTATTCTACTCTTAAATAATTTTATTTATAGTATTTTATTATTAAATTATTCTAAAACAATTTTATTATAATTTTAAAATTTTAATCTTTAAACTCTACTATTTAATCTATTATTTTATTATTATCTTTTTAATTATATTTTCTTAATTACTTCTAAACTTTCTTTATTTTTATTATATATTTAACTATTAACTTTTTTACATTATAAATTATCTTTTTATTACATTACTAAATACTTACATCTTTATTATTCTATTTTCAAAAACCAACTGACAAATTTTCAAAAATTCTTATACTTGTTTAATACCTTCCTCTATCATCATTTTCCTCAACTTTATTTTTAAACTTTTTTATATTCAAACTATTATTAATAATAATAATTATAATTATTCATAAAATTATGGTCTTTACCTCAAAATTTCTATTAAGATTTGGTTTTATATTTTTAATCAATATTACCTCTTTAACCCGTTAACTGAGATATTATTTTAAACTTATTCAGTTGAATTCACAGCTGAATATATTACTTTGAGAATTTATTATCGCTGAATTAAGTGATACTATATATACCAAGAGGCCAAATTCTCCTTAATTTTCAACAAGTTCATATATTATGATACCATCCATTGCTAATTGCAAGTAGAATATCTGAGTAGGAGCTGGCGGTAAGGCTCTCTTCCTGCTTGGGGAAAATGGCCAATCTGTGCATATACCATCAAATGCTCCGTACCTATTGTAAACTGCCACTGCTGCTGAAAACGTATCAAAATTGATCATGGACTGAAGAAACTACCACCTCAAGAAAATGCTGCTTAATTTCCATTAAAGCCTCCAATTAAAGTCAACTGGAGAAGACAAAAATGTGCACAGACTGCCCAATTCATATGAGGTAACCTCAATTAACCCAAGAGCTCTTGTGTTGTATATTTCCCTTTAATGCTAGCTAAATTTAAATGTATTTTTTATTATAAAACTACATAATTCTATAAAATATTTTGTAATCTAACTTGTGTGCTTTTCTCTTTATCCTTGGGTTGATATTTTCTATTTTTATATTTGCTAATTTATTTTATGTCATATTACAGTAGTGTGCTTAGATAATCATCGAACAGCTAAATATTTCTTTTCCTTTTATTAGTGTGCCACCATATTATTGTGGATTAATTGTATAACTGACCCCTTATAAATGTCTTATAAAATTGCTTGTTCGAGGGCTACTTTATTTTGTCTTTTATTAACCTTTTAAATAATTATGTCTTTTAAGAAAGATATATTTCACATTTTTTATAGCATGAGGATATGTGCAAAGTTAATAAGTGAACTATATAATATAGAGAAATGCATGATTACATATAATCATATGAATCCCTGTTTAATCATGCATTCCCCTTTCATTTTCTTATTTTAAAATAACTTATTTTATTGTATTTATAGCGTAATTTATAAACTGTAAAAATTGAGGTCGAGAATGTGCAGACCATCTGAAAATTATTTAGGAATTGGTTAAGGACCTTTATTTGCTTAGTTACCCCTTCTATATATTTGTTTATGCTTTATATTGTGTTACTGGTGTAGGCATATGGGTTGTTGAGACCTACTTTGTTTTTCTAAGGATTTATGGCTTAGATCTTTCCTGCTTCTTTTCGCGATTTTCAGATAGTGTATGCGCTAGAAAGCCATACCTGGAATTTTACGCCTAAGTCACCCAGCCACAGAGTTTCATGGTATGATGCCAGATTCAGACTGTTTGTGACAAAACCTTTCATGGGGGTCAATGGTAAGACCCATCCCATCTACTTTAATTTTATTTATTATTTTATTTTAATTCACAAAGCCACGCAATTTTAACATATCACACTCCATCCTATACATTTATCCTCCACTGGTGCCACCAATCTCTTTTAATATTAAAGTTCATATTTTATTCAATTGCCCACATCTTAATCTACTTACACACCTCTAGCTCAATGAGCTTTCATCCGCATTATTCTTGAATTCAATACAAGTTTTTTATCCCATATTAAATATGAAATTGATTTAAGCAAACACTTATTATATTCGCTGTAGTCCTCGTATATCTTGACATCAACCTTTCTTTATGTAACTGTACTTCTGTTTAAGCACATTATTATAATATTGCATTAACCTGAGAGATAGAGAACATATCAATTAACAAGCCATTAATGTAACTAAACGGCACTGCATTAATTTATTTCAAATCTATATTTAATAAGTTAATGGTACAGTCTGGCTTATACAGACAATGCCATCTTTATAATGTTCAATTAATACACAGTATTTAAATTTTAATCATTTTGATATTACTTATTTATTTTCTGAGATCCACCATTACTCCAGTCTATTTCACATTATATATATATATTGTACCATCAATAGTCGTTAGTTAGCGAACCTAATAATATATTATAATATAGAGTCTCTTGCTTCCCCTGACCACCGGCACCAGCAAAAAACTATGCTATTAGTAGCGTCAGATGCGTTATAACATGGGTGGCGCTGTGGAGCATAGACTTTAGATTTGAACTTAGGATTTCTGGAAGACAACCCCTTTTAGAGTGTTGAGTTTCATGTCTGGGGTTTGAATCCTGCAGTGAATTAATGAGATATACGATTCTGACCATTACAATACATACATACACATATACATTTAATCTTTTCAGAGTTATATGATAATTTAAAAATCCCTAAAATACTAAACTGTAATAAAATCACGTCACATATATTGCCTACATAGAACAGATAACTGAAAAAATAAAGACATCTAATCTATAATATTTTTAAACAATAATTTAATAAACTAACTGATTAATAATTAAAAAGTTAAAAAATGGCATAATAATATGATAATTCAAATTTATGCTTCTTACCAAAAGTGTATTTTCATATTTAAAAAAAACTAACCTTCTGATTTTATTCCTTAAATTAACTGATTCTTGTTTTTATTAGGTTGGTTTCTTTTAAAAACCAAAAGTTGGAAACAGCATTTTTTTTTTTTTTTGCAGTCAGAGATAAGAATATTTTAAGCCAGTTATCCTTTGTATAATTTTGGAAAGAAAATAAATGAATAAAAAACAAGTTTCAAAAGAAATGTTAAATTAATAAAAATTAAATTTTCTAAAAATTCCTTTTATAATTTTGAAAGAAAGTCTCAAATAAATATAAAACAAGTTTCACAAGAAAATATTATCTTACTAAAATTATTAATTCTTATCAATTATTATTTCTATAAAAACATTTTTATCTCTAAATGAAAGTATAATGTATACATATAAAAATATCTTGTATCATAGTTTTAATTTTCTATGCAATCTTTCTTTGCAATTGCAATTTACAGGTTTTCTTGTATGTTTTCTTCTTAATGGCTTCTTTATTTTAGGCTAATTTATACAGTCAAATTGTTTTCATTTTGTAATAGAATATTTCAGGCTAACACACTGAAAAAAATTATCCGGTTTTCTTTATAATAATAAATATTCCAGATCAGGTTAACTCATGGAGATAGAGACAATCACACTCTTGGGTGGGGACAAATTTTGTTGCAGATTACATCAGAGGTATTTTCTTCCCCTTTACATTTTTTAGTGAGCTGGTTATGTTGAGGTAGATGATTTTTAGCTTTTAGCTAAACTTACCACATGATTTACTTCATTATAGAAAACATTTTACAGTATGCTTTACACAGCTAAATTTTTCTACTGCCTTGATTAGCAGCTTGATCAGGAACTGACTGTCCTCTTCAAATGCTGTGTCAGAAATGACTGCTTTTTACTAGACAATGATATTCTGATTTACTCACACCCTTATTTTGGAACAAACCTGTCTTTTGCTGATCAGAATTATGTCTTCTACATGACAAAATGCAATACTGACCAATTAGTTCAAGTTTTATAAAAACAATTGTTCAACTATTTTTTTTTTGTAGCAAAATAGGAAAAAAATTCCCTGAACTTGTTTTTTTTTTTAATGTCAAAAGAAAAACCAAGGTACGCAGCTAATTACATTCACCTGATAAACATTGATTATTGATTTGGAGAGATGTTAAAAAAAAAAAGTAAGAAAAAAAAAACAATATTAACTATTTTTTTAAAAATTAAGAAAAATATTATAACTTTATATATTTTCCATTTTGTGTGAAAATACCACTAAACATAAAATTTTATCTACTATATCTCTCAAAAAAATTAAAATAGCTAAATAATCCACAGAAGAAAAACCCTTTTTGCTTAGTACATTTTTCAAAACTAAAATTAATTCTAGTAAATAGTTATTAAGCAGGCAGAATGAAAGAAATTGTTTATTTGATTTTATATTTTTCTCTTTTTTATAACTCTATAAATTATTACATAGTAAAATATTAATATTATTATTAAAAAATGTTTGAGAATTCTCATATTATCATTTTAATAGAATGTAAACTTGAATGTTTAATATTATAATAAAATAACACATATTGAAAAATTAAATATTATTCCCTTATTAATTAAATAATTTTAAATTTAAAAGCTTGTAATATTAGTATGGTCAGAGTTTGGTCATTTCTCACATTATTATATTACCCTACCCTTCAAATAATGAGACAATGCAATAAGAACACACATTTCATTTCTCATTATTTTAAGTATATATTATTGCTGTTATTGGCAAAGATCATAAGAATATTCAGGAAAGTATTCTAATCCATGCATAATTGGGAATCTTTTATTTGAATCAGGCTGTGATCGGGTTGTAAGACTTATTCAGATTGTCTCTACTTTGTAAACTATTAATCTGTCTTCTTATCCAGTCTTTCTCCTATGGATTATCTTTATTATTTCTTTCAATAGTCCTATTCTTTATACTGATTTTATTTCTTTTATTTTTCATATTGAAAGCTTAAAAAGCTAAAAATCTGCTTCTAATCCTGCTTGGGTATGTTGCCTTAGCATTTATAATATCTGCTTAATATTTTTTTTTCAAAATAATCATCTGGTCTAACTTATGTGATAACTTATCCCTATTCATTTTTATTGTTGGAGCATTTAGCAGAGTATCAGCTGCCAATATTTTCATGTAGAATATCTGCCTTGTAAAAACTGAGAATAAATCTCTGATATCTACTTTCTATATCTCTGGTGATACTTGATTTTGTACTTTTTATGATTTGTTGACTTTTTGGGACTGTCATCTCAGTTTCTTTGTTAGATTCTTCATTATTTTGATTCATTATTTTTATATTTTGTTGTCCATTTTTTAAATTTTTCTCCAATTATTTTAGTCCATTAATCTTTTGATTTGATATCTCTGGTTCAGCTATAATCTGATGATATTTCAGCTTTATCATGTTTTACATTCTGGACATGAACATGTTCCTTCATTTTTTGCTGTATATTATTGACATTTTCCTAAACACTTAGATTCATTTGATTTCTTGATTTTGTTCATTGCCTTTCACCATTATGTTTTGCAATTCTTCTTTTCTTCTGTGCTGTTTTTTCCTCTTTTTTTTATTTTTTTACTAAATTCTCACTTTTTTTTTTCCATCATTTATTCTTTTGATTTTCTTGATTTTGCTTTTTTTTTTTTATCTCTGTCTATTTTCATAAATATTTTCTGATTATTTTCTTTTCTCTTCTACCCAATTTCTTCTATTTTAATCTACATCTTCCAGTTGCAAACTTTTACTTTTTCCAAAAGCGTTTCTTTTCTTTGTTATTATTTTCTTTTATTTTCTTTAGCATATTTTATTTCCTTTCATTTTTTTAAACATGTCTTCTATTCTTTTTCTACTTTTTTCTTCTCTTTGTTCATTCTTTCTATTATTGTCTTCTCTTGGTTCTCCTTGTTTTATTATCCTCTTTTCTTTATTGTTTCATTTGTTAAAACATTCTAATAATTGGACTAATGTGGAAGCCTCCTCCAGATCTTTGTTTTTTTTTTCTTGGTTGCTGATCTTTTTTTTCTGATCATGTACTTCCTCCATCTTCTTCAATTTTGTTCTTGTCAGCATATATGTTTATAAAAATCATTTTTAATCTTTTAGAAAACTGTGCTAAATTATTTTTACTCACAGGAAACATAACTATGAACTTTTTAAAAAAATTAACTTATAATTATATCACTTTCAATTCTATGCAATCTTTCATCTTACCTACTATTACTTCCAATCTGTCTTTCTTTAAACATGACTGCTTCAATACCTGACTTTATTTTTATATTTATTTAATTCGACTGCTTTATTCTCCATTTCTATCCTGCTCATGTGTGTGTGATTGATTTCATCATGCACTATTATTATTATTATTATTCTAATTTTAATATTCCAGCAGTTCATTTCACATTGCTTTGCATTAGAGTGCAGTCTACTATTGAAGCTGTGTTCCTGTGATCCATGCTAAAGAAAGAATCAACCGCTGATTAAGTCTCATTTTCTGCCATAAACTGTATTTTACTAATTGTTATTAAAGTATTTTTTAATACGTCAGTTATAACAATCAGTATGTAATGTATAGGGTATATGAACACAGACTTTCACATGATGCACCACTCCATCTCTTAATACTGATACACTTGAACACATATATGTCAAAAAGATAAATAATCACCAATTTACATATCTCATGCTAAACCAGCAATCATCAGTTGGTCCAGATTATCATCTTTACACATATATGCAATAAGTGCTTAGATATATGTTAAGATAGCTAATCTTCATACTTTAATGGACAGGCTTCAATCCACTCCACACTCCAACTATTCAACTGTTCATTCAAGTGAAAATCTGATGATGCAATGCTCAAAGGCCACCTTGAGGCTGAGATTTGTATCACACCCTTGTTGACCTAAAGTCAATCTGTCCCCTCATCTATGGGACATGATCCATTTAATACATATTCAAGGAATGTACAGACTTCTCTATTGTATAATAACTGAAATACAGGCAGTATGATAAATTTAGTTAGTAGAAATCCATCTACCATGTGTGGTTAGATAACCAAAAATCATCCCAGTCAAAATGCCTAAAAAATGCATGAAATCCAGAAACTAATTTTGAAGTTTGTAAAAACCAGCTGTGCAAAAATTTTATAATGCCATGAATGAAGAGATGGATAGTGCATTTAGTTTACTTAAGATCTACCTCATAGAATGTCACCAGTGCTGCTATATTTACACTCTCTAACATCGCCAGTGTTTGAGGAGAAGATCCATATTGGAAAAACTAAGGAAGACAACAGAAAAATATTAAAAGAATGGTACCTGAAAAAACCATGATTAGTGATTGATTCAATATATTTAATATGGTAAGATCTTATCATTATGAGTACTATAGGACCTTAAACTTGAACTAACTTAAACTTAAAATATCTTTTGTTACTATAATATTTTTGTGTATATATTGAAAGTTGCAAGTTTATACCCACAACAATTTTATTTATTCATTATTATTTAAATACACATATATTATCTATACTAAATTAAATTTAATTAGAAGGTCTTGAACTCAGACGTTCAAGCTCCCCACAACTATCCACTCACTCTTATACAACCAATACACATAACCACATACATGTGAAAAAGATAAATGATTTCGAAAATGCATATTTTGTGCTGAAACAGGACTCATCATTTGGTTCAGATCATCATCTCCCAAACATATATACAACCAGTGCTCAGTTTATATTAAAGTAGCAAATCTTCCAACTTTAATGGGAAAGCTTCAATCTCCTCTATTCTCCAACTCTTCAACTATACATATAAATAAAAATCTGAGGATAGAACTCTCAAACCTTCTGATGCTTGAAAGTCTGAGTTCAAGTCTTTCTAATTATTTATTATTATTAGTTTGTGTTTATAATTCAATTAAAATATATGATTTTTGCATTCATGTGCTAGTTAATATCTACAGCCATGAAAAATTATGGAATGCATTGGGAGATATGTTGCAATGGTGGTAAGAATTGGCGGTGTTCATTCATTTAAAAAACTTTTCCAAAAGTAAACATTCTTTTTAGAAGGTTTGGCAACCTTGGGTTACTTTTTATTGAAACTGAAAAACAAAGAAAATATTTTTGGGAGTATTTATATTTTGAAAATTATAAATCATCATCATCACATTGGTTAATATTATTATATACTCGAATTAAATGTTTTATTTGAATTTTATTAACCATTCAATTTATTTATTTGAACCAATATTTACAGTATACATCTTGAAGATCTTATTTTATATATGCATATATCTTTGATTATATATAGTTTGTATTCAAGTTCAAACCCATCTTTCATCTAATATATATAGTCTTTCATCTATTGTTATATATTGTTATATAAAAAAAATATCGTACTGTGCGGAAGTTACCGTTACAATGCCTATATTTAAACAAGACATTTATTTTATATAGCGCGATGTTTTATAAACTGTAATACCAATAAGCTAATGCACATGTGCTTTCTAGTTGTCACTATATAATGAATACTCCCACTTTTTCAAACACAAGATAAAGTCTTTGGGAAAAGGTAGAATGAATCCATCTATCTTTTCGACCCAAACGTATATGTATGAGCAAATCTTAAGAGTTTGAGTGGGAGTATTCATTTATATAGTGACAACTAGAAAGCGCATGTGCATTAGCTTATTGGTATTACAGTTTATAAAACATCACGCTATATAAAATAAATGTCTTGTTTACATATGTTTAATTTAATAAGAATGATGTATCATAAATTTTAGAAATTTCACAGGTGTCATTCATTCATGTAGTAAAAAAGTAATTTAAAGTGATCAATTAACAACTTCACGCTCTCATTTTCAAACACTTAAGATTTGCCCATACATATACGTTTGGGTCAAAAAGATAGATGGATTCATTCTATCTTTTCCCAAAGACTTTATCTTGTGCTTGAAAAAGTGGGAGTATTCATTTATATAGTGACAACTAGAAAGCGCATGTGCATTAGCTTAATGCCAATATTTATAATTTCAATGTTTACAAATTTCTTATTCTTACTTTTATATATGATTTTTTCATCAAAATCTAAACATTTATATATTTATTTATTTTTTATATTTATAAAGGCAAATTTGTAAGTCACTCTTGTGTCATGCTCAAACATAAATAGGTTTTTAAGATGTGATAAGTTGGACTATTTCCATCATCTGTGAGTAAATGTTGAATGTACAGAAAATTTTAAACTTTATTTAAACTTTCCAAATACAAACAACTTGTTAGTAATAACACACAAATAGACAATACAGGTTAGTAATTACACAATGTTTTGAGTAGTAGTATTCTCCACTCTTCTTCAGGTGTGGCTTGCCTATATGCACAGTGACAATATTCGCTAAGAAGTTGAACTCGCACTTTTAGATTCTTGAATATCGAATTTAAGGCAGGCACTCTACCAACTGAGCTATGGCAAAAGTAAAATAATTTATAATTTCTAATATTATTTTCTAAGAAAATTAAAGTAACTGTCTTCTTACTCATTAATGTGAGATAAACTGATATAATGTTGCAGAATCTCTCTTTTTACCATAACAAAGCATTAAAGATGACAGAATGTTAATTGATATTTCAATGTAATTTTTATTAATAATATATATTACTATTGTTAATTCAATTTAACAGTGGACTTTTTGTTTTAACAAAATGATATGTAAAATTGAATAAAATAATTTTCATATCTTTATATTTCTACATATCTGTCACCCTCTAAATCCTGCTACTTTTTCAAGTGACTTGCATACTTTGCATCCTGAGACAAAATGGTCCTGGATAGAAGAAAGATTTTCTAATCTATAATATTATTTTAATAACTGAAACACCAGGCTTATTATATATCTGTATCAGATTTTCAATTGGATGGACGGTCAAAGAGTTGGGGTGTGGAGTGGATACTGTCCGTTAAAGTATGAAGATTGGTTATCTTAATATATATCTCAGTACTTATTCCATATATGTATGGAGATGATAATCTGGACCAACTGATGATTGCTAGTTTAGCATGAAATACTGATATTCGTGATTATGTATCTTTTCAACATATATATGTTCAAGTGTATCAATGATATGATAGAGTGGTAAGTGTTGAGTCGTGTGAAAGTCTATGCTCATATACCCTATATATATATATGTCAACAGATGGCGTTCTACCAAAAACACCATCAAGCGTATGTTTACATAAACGTCAGAGCATGCATTCACTATCTCTAACTTTAATTCCATTTTCAGATCATGATTTCAAGCTATTTGCTATCATCAGTGAAAGACAGGAATTTTAGAAACTAGATCTAAACACAAACTCTGAGCGTTTATGAAACAGTTTCTATTCAGCTTGCAAGCGTGAATCTTTTAGACACGTAATGTCTTCAAACTCAGCATAGCAAGCCAGATAGCTACATGGGTCTGATCTCAGTTCAGCATCACCACATAGTAGACGCCTCTGCAATATATATCATTGCTAGAAAGACCTCAAAGGTACATTTATGAAAAACAAAAAACAAGTTAAAAACTTGCTAATGCTTGTATTTATGTCAACAGATGGCGTTCTACCAAAAACACTGTCAAGCTGAGTTTGAAGACATTACGTGTCTAAAAGATTCATGCTTGCAAGCTGAATAGAAACTGTTTCATAAACGCTCAGAGTTTGTGTTTAGATCTAGTTTCTAAAATTCCTGTCTTTCACTGATGATAGCAAATAGCTTGAAATCATGATCTGAAAGTGGAATTAAAGTTAGAGATAGTGAATGCATGCTCTGACGTTTATGTAAACATACGCTTGATGGTATTTTTGGTAGAACGCCATCTGTTGACATAAATACAAGCGTTAACAAGTTTTTAACTTGTTTTTTGTTTTTCATATATATAATATTATTTTCAACAATGTTTTCAAGATAGGCATATTTAAAAATAATTTATATTTATCGATGAATCACAAAAGCAGATTTATCCTCATATATTCAAAGTTTTGTTAACGATTATAGAATTTTTAAAAATCAATGAACTGCATATGATATTTATAGTTTGGAATGCTTAGCTATTATAGAAAACTTTATAATTCATGTTTTGCTTTATACGTGTTAATATCTTCATCTAAGAATACCTCATGTTTTTTAGGCTAACATGAAAATACCCCATTTAACATATAGATCTTATATAAAATATTTAATAACATTAAGTTCAAATTCATTTTAATTTTATTAGTATATTTTATAACATTAATAATTCTTATACGAATAAGCATTTATTTTATAACGTCTTGCGTGCGATTATAATTACGATAGAATGACAGTCTGTTAAGCTAAATTGCGCAGACGCTGTGAGAATGTTGTTAATAAATGAATACCTTTTACTCTTATATAAATACTATATCATGTGGTTGTTCGAAGGTATTCATTTATTTGACAACATTCTCACAGCGTCTGCGCAATTTAGCTTAACAGGCTGTCATTCTATCGTAATTAATAATTCTTATTAAAATAAATAATATTCATAATTTTAAATTATATTTGATTTTAAATAGGAACATAAAATTAAATTAGCTATCCAGATATTAATCCTCTTACTGACTAAAGAAAAATATTTTATTTGTATAATTTGTAAAGTTCTGTAAGAATTAAAATGTGTAAACCAATCTAAAATATAATTTTAATTTCATTTAATTGTAATTAAAAGGAAAATGTATTTTGGTTAGATTACAGTTATTATTTAGTATTTCTATAAAAAAACTTTTTTACTATTTTAAAGTAGTATATAGTCGTCATTTATCCACTAATCTAGTCATGGGGTGGGGGAATTAATACAATGATTAATGGGTGTAGATGTAGAGAACATAGAAAAAATTTTCTTGGGAAAAAATATATTTTCATTAATTTTATTTAATATTTATTTTGCTTTATTAATATGTTTAGATCACATCTCATTACTAGTAATAAAAGTATATTACGGATATTAATAAATATATATCTACACTTTTATAATAAATGTTATTCCAAATTATATTACAGTATGATGACCCTCGCCGATCATAGGCTTACAAGGAAGAAAGAGCATATTAATGAAACCTTAAATTATATTTCTTTGTAAAGCATGGTAATTTATCAAAATCCAATATAGAAAAGTTATTATTCTTAGTTTTTAATGAACTTATTATTATAAAATAGCTTTATTGTGTTGTATATATATATGGTATATATATAAAGCTGGCATTCCTATTTAATTGCTGACTGTTAACATACACACACATACATATGTAATTAAAATAGTTTTTAAATATCCCACTATAAAGATAATGGAGGACGAACCAAGATTGCCAATTACTAAATGGTAAGAGTATAAAAGTTTTCCAATTCTTATATCACTCTCTATTTAATAATATCTAAATATCAATTTACTGATCAATATTAAATGATTATCTGAATTGGCTTAAGAGTCATCTAATAAAAAAAAAAAATTCTAAGAATGATTAAAATTTTTCAAATTTTATCCAACCCCAATTTGAATCCAGCTTATAGAACCATGGATGGATGCACTGTGATTATATCACAATTATATATATATATGAGTTATGTTTTAATTTCGGAAAATTAGAAAAAAATGTTGAAAATAGATTACAGAATTTCATTAATGCCAGGCTCTTAAAAACTATGTGAAAGTTTATCAAATACTAAATGTAGCCCAGAGAATAAACTTTACTTAATCCTTGGCTTAAATTGTACATTTATTAAATACTTCAAAAGGTAGATCTTTTAATGAAACCTATCTTGATATATAAGATTTATAATTAAAGTTTTTAATAATGGCATTTTGATTGAAATCGAAAAATAGAAACTCAGAACTATAAAATATTGATTTCTTCAATATTTATACTGAAGGCTATTAAGAGCTTGGCAGTATTAAGATTACAGTGGAAAAAGGTTGACAGTGAGATCAAAGTGAAGGAAGAACCAAACAATTGCAATATAAAGAACAGCATTTATCGTTTTAAAATAAAATAGATTATTTTATGAAACAGTTTTTTCATTTTCACTGATTTAATTAATTTTATAAAAAAAATAACTTTCATTAATAAATATTATTGTCATTAGATAAAAACACTTTTAAAAAATCGCCTTAAATAGCACACTTTGACTTAAATGTCTCTTCAATAGCTCTTGGCAGAGAGAAAACATTACCTAGTAGATTTTTAACTACTGGATGGCGAGTGCTTGGATATTTCTTCCTACTTGTCTAATTCTTTAAATAAGAATAATTAAATACCCGTTGATCAACTAATATTAAATGGTTAACTGGGTGGGAATGGAATAGATTCATGAAAGCTAAACCTAAGCCTGATTATAACCTGATAAAATATTCAAATTTTATATTCAAACACAAGCCATGAGAATATCAGACAAATATATTAATGCCACTCTACAAGATTAATACATTATTAACCAGAATATATATATATATATGTTGTAATGGATGTGAATTGAATGACAATATTAATATAAATTTAAATCTAAAATAGTATAAAAATATGCAAGGAAATAATAAAAAACAAAAAATAGAGTTATATATCACATAACCCAATTTTATCAAGCTTGTAAATAAAAATAAAGGGCATTGCTAACTGCAATAACAAACTTTATTGATAAATTCCAACAAAAGAAAGCATTTAAGAAATCTCTATCAGAAACCACCCCCCAAACCTCAGACCAATGGTTTCATGCTTTGGCACTCCTCAGTAAGGTGCCAGGGTAGCTTCAGACACTAAATCTAAAAATACTAAACCAAATTCAGCATTTATCTAAAAGTTCACTATTGAATAGAAAATCTGGAATTTTTAGTCTCCTATATATTTTCAAACCCAGCTATCTGACTCACATAGCTATAAAGGGCTGAGAGATCTTTGCTTTAAGTCTTAAGTGGTGTAATATTGCTAAGACTACTAATGTATGGATTGGCTGAAGATCTCTCAGCCTCATATAGCTATTTGAGTTAGATGGTTAGGTTTAAAGACATATAAGTGTCTAAAAATTTTATATTTTCTACTCAATAGTGAACTTTTAGATAAAATCTGGCTTTGGATTAGTATTTTTAGAGCTATTCTGAAGTTCTATACTAATGCCTCATTGAGGAGTGCCAAATAATGAAACCATTGGTCTGAAGTTTGATATGTGGTTTCTGATAGAGATTTTTTAAATGCTTTCTTTTTTGGCATTTATCAATGAAGCTTCTTAGTGCTGTTACAAAAGCCCTTTATTTTTATACAAGGATTTATTTTGGGAAACTAAGTTAAAAATAAAGATGTCTTTAAAAATAAAGATTTCTTTTTGTGGTCATCTTGATCATGAAAGGTTTAAAAAATATATAAATAAATAAATATTGATTTATTACATAGAAAGATGTTGTGACAAATCTGAAAGAAAGAGTGATTTCCATTCCTCATTTATTTGATTACTTGAAGCATTTTGAATTTGTAAAAAAAAAAACAACAACTGAAAAGTGAGTTGTGTGATAGAAATCAACTTTCAAAATTATTCAAAGCTGGACGTGAAAATAATGTTCATATTTAATATCTATACAAACATTGCAAGCTGTAGAAATTGTTTAGGTATCCTTGTCAAGATCTCTTAGCTAAAATTCCATCTTTCATTATAATGGATTGGATAGGAGATTAGCTTTAACAAATACACACAGCCTTATTTTGTAGTGGTACTTTGGTTAATTAAAAAAATATGGGTGCTGATATAGTATGCACTCACTGCCATTTTGAATTTTAAGAACCACCCAAAACTGCTGGTACATCTACATGATAAATGACATTGATTATCAACATGTGGTCACAAAAAATGGTGATTACAAAATTGCAATATAGTCACAATTTACATCAATAATTGTAAAATTTATAACTTTCATATAATTATGCAATCATGACCATTTGTGTGAAATCACAATTTATATCAATAATTAAAAAATCAGGACACATTTGTTCACAAATATTTTAAAGTAACCTACTAATTTAATTATCATTTCACGTTTACTTTATCATTAAGCAATCTACTTTTGCTGCTCTCTACTTAAAATAACACTTCTGTAAGTGAATTTTACTTCTCTTTTGTTTTTCTGGAATCAATCCATGGATAACATAAAATTGATCATACCAACCTTATAAATTTTAAAAACCAAGAGCTTATTAAACTCAATAAATCCACATTTTTAACCAAATACAACAAGCACATATATAAAGAAATAATAAATGTATAAAAATATATATAACCCTATGAAATAAAGCATATTATTTGCTATACCTATTATTTTTACAATTAATAGGATTTTTGTTTTTTTACCAGAAAAAAAGTCTGATGTCAGATGCTTGCTTTGTTCCATGTAGTTAAAAAAAGTGGAGATAAGTAAAAATAGCACTGTTCACATTTTGTCTCGGTGTAGTCATAGGATCTCCACTTGACCAATGCCAAATTTTTATTTTCTCCAAGCATTATTTTACATCAGAAAGAAAAGAAAAGAGGCAGTTTTTTAAAACCTAAAGAATTTTAATGAAATGTAAATAATTTTAGCTAATCTTTTGTGAAATGATAATTAAACTAGTAGGTTACTTCAAAATGTCAAAAAAGGTGTTTTGATTTCTTAATTATTGATGTAAATTGCAACTTCAGAATGAATGGTCATGAGTAGAGAGCAGGAACAAAAGTAGATTGCTTAAAGATAAAGTAAATGTGAAATGATAATTAGACTAGTAGGTTACTTTAAAATATTTATGGAAAAATGCATTTTGATTTCTTAATTATTGATGTAAAAAGCAATTTCAGAACAAATGGTTATGATTGCATAATTGTATGAAAGTTTCACTTTAAATTTTAGAATTTTAATGTAAATTGTGTCTATATTTTAGTCACATGTGTAGAGCAAGTATAACTGTATGAAAATTGCATTTTTGTTTTTTAATTATTGGTGAAAATTGCTATTTTGTAATGACCACTTTTTGCTACCGTATGTTGATAATCAATGTCATTCATTGCTTGGATGTATCCGCATAGGTTTTGGTCAGTTCATAGAATTAAAAAATGGTAGTAAGCACATACTAAATCAGCATCAAAATATGATTATTAAAGATATATGTTTAAAAGCATTTAAATGATGATAAATTAATAATTTACACTCTAAATTATCATTTAAAACCTCAATTTTGTGAAACCATGATATAAAACAAATACTTTCAATTTATATATGCTTAATGCATAAAAATTAAAAATATTGAAAGCTAAAATTTAATGAATAGCCTGTAGTTCATGGAAGACACAAATTTTAAAAAAACCAAGGTGAAAATTTCAGAAAAGTTTTTTTGAAAATCACTTTGACAGATAAGTGATTTATTTGCTATCTTCCATAAACAGGTGAATCTAATGTAAAAAGATTATAATAGGCATTTACAAAATGATGATAATTTTCAAAGTCCAATCTTCAGAAAAAAATTTAGTCAAGTCAGAGTTCGGTCAATTAGTAATATAGTAGTTGTTGCATATAGCAGTCATATTAAAAGAATACCAACAATTGCATCAATAGGAAAACTTTTACCCTTAAGTCTAAAGAAGTAAAAAACATGCTATCAGTATGGAAGTATGGAAGAATAATTTTCAATGTATTTTCATTGCAGTGATTATAAATCATCATTTATGTCTATAGTTTCTTAAGGTGACCAGTTAAGGACTGTATTGGCTTATTGCTTTCAGACATATAGTGCCTTGAAAAAGTAAATACATTTGTTAAAAATATAGTATGATACCATAAGGTTTGGATAGTTGCCTACTGTATTAGAGGATGTGATAAATATGCCAAGAATTAAACAGATCTGCTATTTCAGTGTTATTATTAATCAAGATCAAAGAGTACTAAAAAGCTAATAAAACCAACTGAAATGATAATGGTGGATAATTTACACATAATGTAAAAAAAGAACATGAATCCTACTTATATTAATATTAGACTTTTCATTTCAAAAAGTAAGTTGGCCTGTAAAAAGAACTTGAAAAACTTTTAAAATTCAACTTTTATACTATTCCAACCATCCCAATATATAAAACAATATTGATAAAAATTTAATTATTTAATTTGAAAATCTCGGTTTGAAATACAGATTTTTTTCTCTGTTTTTGGGATTTTGAAGAGAGTATTCTGCCTTTTGATTAGATAAAACGAGATTTTGTATGTGAAAAGGAGATTTTAATGATTATTTTTTTTTGTACTAATAATTTTTTCTATATAATAACATTTAAGTTGCAAAGAGGATTAATCCAAAGTATTAGTCATATTGCAAATTGAAATTGTATGTCTAATAATAGTATTTTTTTGATTCATCTTAACAAAAGTGGAACTGCATTTAATTTATTACCCAAGATTGTACAAACATATATGAATGACAACTAACTGGAAATGTTACAACTTCAAAAATATATTCACAACTAAAAAGTCTCTCCAATAAAGTATTATATTGTAACGGGCACATACGCCGTTACATTATTTTTTTTATTAAACATGAAATTAAAATAAAAAGTTCGCATTTAAAAACTTTTTTTTTTTAAGACATAAAAATTGAAAATTAATTATATCTTAAACTCGTATATATATAAAATCGCACAGATGAAAAAAAATATTAAAATAAAACTTTATTAAAAATAGAAAAAGTATTTTAAAAGCAAAAACTTAAAAAGATTTAGAGATAAAAATATATCTTTAAGTTTGCAAAATAATTTAATTAATTGTATTGTATAAAATGGAAATGATTAATTTTAATTAGTAAAAGTAAACCAGTCCTTGGGCATTTTAAAATGCATAAGCAAAGGTCAGATAGGAGCTGAAAAACAATAGGAACAGAATGGCCAATGAAAGAAATCCATCGGGAATCAGACTTCAACGGAAGGATCATCATCATCGATGATGTAATGTCCATTGGATCTGAAAGTTACATATAAAAGTAAAAAGTTTGGAAATAAATTGTTAGTGAATGAAGAAAATATAAGAGAAGACGGAGATGTGTTAAGTCAGAGAGTTGGAGGTGAAGGGATTGAAAGACGCACTTTCAATTCCTTCAGTGGTTATAAAAAAAAAGAAATGGAACATCATTTTTTTTTATATTGAGGACCACAGGATCATTGGCAGATTTAATGCTGGATTTCAAATGGCAAGCAACTGTAAAGGATGAACTTTTCTAAAACAGTAAGAACTATATAACCAATGAACATTTCTAAAACTGTGAGCACTTTATGAACACTAATGAATATTAATTTGGAAACAATAAGAACTTCAAATTCTAAACCTTTCAGTAAGTAATACAAATAGAATCCTATCTGACCAATGTAAATTTATATTAATAATGTTATTTGATGTATTTTTTTTTATTTAAAATCATTTCCATTTATTTTTTTTGTTTTTTTAAGTTTTATGATTTTTGTTTTTCATTAAACTAAACTTAAGTTGGGCGAGAATGACTACATAGATTCGCAAAGTTATGTTATTCTAAGAGAGGGTAATCTTAGGTTATTTGTTTTGTAGTTAAATTGGGTCAATGGATTGGATATATTGGTGTAATTAGTAGATGTAGTATGAGGTTCGCTACTTGCAGGATCGATTTATACACCGCACCCCCCCTTTTTTGCCTATGGAAGGGATAGTAAGACAGAGAATGCAGTCCCTTCCTATGGAGTTTTTTGTTTATTGTTCTTCTTACCAATAGATGTAACATTCCTATTTGGTTGAGAGTCAATGTCGTCTATTAACCATGCTGTTCAAATGTACATTCCTGACAGTATGTCATTTTGGTGCTGTCGTATTCATGCTACATTGAATACATCAATATATCAGATAGATTGATGTTGTTTTGGCTGTGAATTTTTGGCCTAAGGTTAAATCAGGGATAAAATATTTTTCTTTTCAAATGCAATCTATGTAATTTATTCATACTCGACACTTAAATAAACTATTAAATTCATCTGTGCAAACTTCAAAATAAAAGTTAAAAATGTAGTTAAATGCTAAAGTAAACATACTAAAATAATAATGCTAAATTTTATATATATGTGCATAAATAAATGTTTGTGTGTTAATTACTGGCAGTGGCTTATTTTATTCTTTTTTTAAAAAAATATTCTTAGATAAGAATTTATAAAATATAAATCTCTGCTGTTCCATTGAGCTAGTGACAATGGGCTAATGGTCGGAATCAAAATCCATAAAATAAAATAAAAAAATTTTTTTTAAAACTTACGTATCTGCCTACTTTATAAATTTTCTAGGTTCAAATGCCTAGTGGCGCCCTGTAGTGTAGATACATTAAGACTCTATTCTTCCAGACCATTATAATATATAATAATTAGAAAATTTTAGCAGACATTTAGGTGTAATTATTAATTATTTAATTGAACTTTTCAATGCATTTATTAGATAAATTTTATCTATGATGTAGTCAGGCAATACACCAATTAAAACTGATGTTACAGATTGAAATGATATTCCTTATATAATCTAGGATAATAAATTAAAGCAATTCCACCAGAGAAATAATATTATTAGATGACATGATCTCAGTAAATAATGCTAAATTTAAATTGATTTTTTGCTTAGTTGCATTAGGACTGAAATTTGTCTAAAATATATAAGGAGAAATTCTGTTAAATTATCAATATGTTCATCATCATCATCATCATCATCATTATTATTATTATTATTATTATTATTGTTGTTGTTGTTGTTGTTGTTGTTGTTATTATTATAATACCTATAATCATGATTTTACTAATGAAAATATTTTTTCTTTGGACTTTAAAAAATTTGTTATTTATCTTATAAAAAAGTATGGCATATAATTATATTATTTTTATCACTTTTACTTATTTATGTATATTATTATATAGTTGTTATAGTGCAATTCTGTAATTGGTTTAATGCTGTAGTTTTGTACGATAAATAAATTGAATTGAATTATTATTAAAAATAATAATAATAATGATGATGATGATGATGATGATAATAATAATAATAATAATAATAATAATAATAATAATAATTATTATTATTATTATTTCACTGTAAAAATGCATCAAATTTATTTTATAATTAGGAAATACAAAGTATAGGAGTGCAAGATAAAATATATTAAAAATGAAAAATTTTAAGATTGAGAAGTAAATTTTGAATTCTGATTTATATTTTTGTCTAATTTATATTTTGGGATACCTGATTCTCAAAAAACATTTTAGAAACTTGGAACTTAAAATCAATGGGAATTTGTAGGTTTATTTTTTTTATTAGAATTCTTTTAATGTTTCTTTAGAAATGAATTAATACTTGGAGTGCCTTTGGCATATTTTTTATTCAAAGTATAAAATAAAACTAGTAATTATTGGAAGCCAAATTTAATCTGAATAGAAATTAAACATATATATAAATATTGAGACAGTTATGTGTCTTATGGCATACAACCACATAATAATGTGAGCACACACACAGACACACATATATATATAAAGTTGAAAGGAAAAGTAGAAATAAACAAAGATAATTTTTTGTAGATAAGTATTTTCTATAATACACTGGAATAACAGTTAAGGATTAAATAATTTTGATTTTAGATTTTTTAAAATTATAAATTACACATTTCAAAATGACTAATTATTATTTTATTCTGATTTTGAAATTAAAATAAGCAATTTTATATGTTAAATAGATATACTGTAATTATAAAATTCCACTATCTATTTTGATTAGCAAATTTTTTTAATTAAAGTATATATACCATATTTTGATAAAAATGTGACAAAGTTGTTTTTCAAAGAATTAAAGTACTGTGAATTAAAAAGAGTCATTAACTTTTTTCAATCAAGATAAAGAAAACGTATTTTTAATTACTGTATTTTTTCCCATCTTGACTATAAAATGTTGAAAAAAAAGATTAGGAGCCATTTTTTTAGTTTTACAGATTATAAGATTATACTACAATGAAGTTATAACTGAAGACAAAAAAGTGCAAGTCCAGCTGCTACTACTAATTCACTACAGTAAAATTGGGATTTATACAAAAGTAATAGGACTGATTTCTGTGTTCTCCATAGCATATATTGTGTTCTAGCCAATATCCCTGAATTTTATTCCAATTCTAGACTAAATGGAGCTGACTATGTATGTCAACAGTTAATGAATTATACCTTTCCTGAAGATGACAAGACACCAGTCTATTGTTTAGAATGAACCAGCTTACCCAAAGTCTATCAGCTTGTTAAAGAATTAGTTTATATATATTGTATCAATATTTTAGCGTACATATAATAATTTTTCTCTAAAATTATTGAAATAAACAATTTCATAAACATAAAGTTTTAAATTTGGTTAATAAATAATAAAATTACTAAGCTGTCTGTAAATAATTGAATTAAAACATCTCATAAAAAAGAGAAAATCTAAAAGAGTTTAAAAAGTTATTCATACCGACTTTGTTTATTAATTGGAAGGGGGTATAAAATATAACTTAGACAAGCTGAAAGTAGTGATTTTCAACTAATTAAAAATATCGCTTTTCATTCAGGTTAAAGAAAAAGAAAGGAAATTTTAAAACTAAAAGAAAAAAGAAATCTCTTTTCATTTAAGTTATTTATTAGAATAAAATGCACATGTGTGTAAATAAAGAGTGATAAATGTGTGCATATTAATAAATATTAAAAAGAAAAACAAATGAAAGCATGTAATTGGAATCTCTCAAAGATTTAAATATTGTATATGTTCATAAGTGCTATAAAACAGAATTTGAAATGGCTATTAATAAAAAATCCACAAAACAACAAACTAGCAATGGCTACCAACTGAAAACAGGATTAAAATCTGATCAAAAAATGTAATCAAAAACAGTGCACAAATTCCAACAACAGATATAGCTGGCAGACATAAAAACCAATTAATAAAGTGACCGCAGGTCATCACATAAATAGACCAGTTTTTCATTGATCAATCAGTCAAGTTCAATCTATCAATTGAGATTACAATCAGATTAAATCAGTTCTTCAGTCAGTTCAGTCAATCGGTGTTTACCAGGTCAATGCAGTGCTAATAACCATTGGAATCATATGACCTTGCTCTAGCCTGAGTCTGATGGAAACAGCTAACCTGCCTGGTAAAAGTGATGTCTTCTCAACAACTTAAAAACTGCCAAGGATATCTAACGGTCTTAAAGAATAATGCCATGAAATAGTAAGCATTAAACCTCCACAAAAACCTCAAATTCAACCAGTTAAAAAGATTTTCATGTGAAGCAACAGGCAGCAAGAAGTCAATGTCAAAATCCTATAAGTAATGAATAACATTTTTTATTTCCATTTCTGATATTAAAGCAGTCATTGCAATAATTTGAAGCCTCCCAGAGTCAGGTAATAAATGAACTCTATAGCATGCATAAAGAACTATTGATATGCGTGTTTTTAAATGCCATGTATTATTTAATGCTTTTGTTATATTATATTCTAGTGTATGAATTCAGAGTGTGTGTGTGTGATCATTATATAAAAATACCATTATTTATGTTAGTTAAAATTTATAAAGTAGTTAAAATTAGAATGATAAGTGTTTAGTTAAAATAAATTATCTTTAAACGTAATATTTGTCAGTCACTTCTTTTACCACTAATTGAAGCAACAATTTGTTATTGTATTACTTTTGGTTGAGCTAGTTGGAATATCTTAGGTGCTGAATTAGTTTGCCATTGTTCAAAGCATGTTAATTGCCTCAGTAATTGACTGGTGCCTGGAGTTTATTCTGAAATGAAAAAGTGCTTTGAATGATAGGTGTTGAATTCTGAAGCCGAGAAAATCAGTCCTTCAAACGTGGTCACAATTATATATATATATATATATATCTGGCTTGGTTACAGGTACCTTCTGGGAATTATTTTTCTCTGCTTAAGGGACCATGGTGGAGCAATACTTAAATTGCATTGGTGAAGAGCAAATATATTAAGAAATATATGTTATAATGGTGTCATATTTTTGTATAATAAAGAGTCAAAAGTGTATAATATAGATTGTGGTTACTTCCTCAGTGGTCTACAAACACACCACCTGGTTAATATAAATGCTGTTTTATCTACCTGCAGACAAGCACAGATAAAGGTCTTGCCTCATATATATAAAGTACAGCTGATGAGTAGTGTTATATATATTGAGAATGATTTTATTTTAAATAATTTCTTGAAATGACATTTAAAATTTCTAATTAACAAATTTTAAAAGTAAATGACTTTTCTCAACTAATAATAAAACAAGGAAAGCAATAATAAATGACATTTGTGTCTAGATTATTTGTTCTTGATATGGTTTATAAAAAAGAGAGGAAAACTCCAAATATTTTTTTAATATTGAAAATGAGGCCACAAAGATCTGAATTTTAATTAAAACTTTCCAAATGATGATAGTTTGTTTTAAAATTGTCATGGTAGATTTTAATGCTAGAATTGATAAGCAATTAAAAATAAAAGTGCTATGAGTAAATTTGGCTATGGTGATAGATATGATTGAAGATACAGACTTTGTGAATTTTGAAGAAACAGAAAAGCTATATGTTATGAATTTCTTTATTGGAGGAAAATGTCAACCAGAAATAGACATAGAAGTATCCAGATGAAAGCATACCAGAAGTGGGTTTATATTTTGACTAACAAAAAATATTTGTTTCAAGATTGTATTGTTCTTAATAGATTAAATATAGGAAGTGATTTTCAATTAGTTAAATCTAAGATAATGTTAATGCAAAACCAAAGGGATGGAAACTATTGCCAGATACTATTAACAGTTGATATTGTTAATCTTCAAAAACACTCCAAAGAGTGTAAATTAAACTTTTAAATCATTTTAAATAATTAACAGACTTTGAAAATGAATTTGAATGCAATTAATAAAAGTATAATTGATATTCTATTAAGAATTGGACGAAAGATAGCAGATACAAAAAAAAGGAATAATGTAGCAGTAAATTTATATTGAGATAAGCAGTGTATGAAGAAAAAATGGAATATGAAACATCATTTAAATAATTCATTAAAAAGAGTTGAAATATCTAAAAATGTGTAAAATATTATGAATAATAATAATAATATAAGAAATTATAATCACAAAATAGTAAAACAAACTTCAGAAGTGAATAAACATATTAAAAGAATAAAACAATATTTTGGTATTGGAAATTAATTTGTTTCTGCAATAAGAAAAAAAGATGGAACAATTACTTAAAAAAAAGATGGCATCATAAAATATATGAAAGTGTTCTATAAAAAATTATATGTAATATACAACAAGTAAACAAAGTATCCCTCCAGCTATTACATTTCCTAAGTTATCCAGTTTTTGAGATATGCAATTAAATCTATAAAAAGTAAAAAGCTCCAGGAAATAATGAAAATATTATTAATATTTAAAAAAAACAGGTAAAGAAATAAGGAGAATTGTTTGAAAATGATAAAAATTATCAGATTTTTGGTAGAATGCAATAGCAGTATCAATATTTAAACAAAGTGATAAAGAAGATATTGGAAGTTTGAGACTTATCAGTCTTCTATCAGTTCTACATCATACTTTCTTGAAGATTATTAGACTCAGTTTGAAAAAACTTTGGATTCTAAACAAACAAAAAGACAAGTTTGATTTAAATGTGGTTTTAGTCGAATGGGTTACATTCAAATGTTGATAGAAATTCTAAAAAGTGCCAATGAATATGATGTGCCACTATGCATGAGTTTATACATTATAAAATATTGTATGATTTTTTTAAGTATTTATACACTAATAAAGCATTGAATTCTTAGGTTATAGACTCAGGATATTGTCATATTTTGAAGAATATTTATTAAAATTCAATAGCAATGACAGTGGTACTAAGAAGATTAAGATTGAGAAAGATTAATGACAGAGTGATTCCAAATCTCCAAATGTTGTTGCAGCAAGGTTAAGAGAGTAAAAATAAATGGAGATTATTTTAAGTCTTTTACATTTTTGCAGATGATATAGTTGTTTTTGCCAATAATACTTCACAGATTTAGGAAATATTACAAGAGCTATCAGATGAAAGTAAAAATGTAGAATTAAAGATAAATGCTAAAAAGACTAATCTTCAATGGATTTTCTCAAAAGATAATAATGTTAGATAATCAAGAATTAAAAAGTTTGATTATTTTATAAATACAGATGAAAACATAGTGGATAAAAGTAATTATAGAATTAAACTTAAATAGAGAGGATTTTTTTATGAAACAACATAGTGTTAAAATGAAATATGCATATATGTTGAAAATAAGTTTTTAGTCTATGTGTTTTACTACTTTTTGTACAGTCAACAAGAGAACAATACAGAATCTTAAGACCACTCAATAAACTATGAAGACATGTAAGCTAGAAATAATAAGAAGAGATGAAAAGAAAAATAAAGGTAAAAGTTCAAATAGGTATTATCTTCAAAATAATTAAGAGATTAAAGATTTTTAAAGTGAATATTGATTATTTATTGATTGCTGTGGCAAATTCATACATAAAAATTCCATTGCCGGTTTGTGTGGGGAAAGTTTTCTTAAAAAATCTTTATGGTATTTTAAATCTAATGCTTGAATATCCTAGTGCCTCACTGAGAAAAGCCAAAAGCTAGAAACTGATCTGAGGATAGGGATATTCTGAAAAGCTTGTTAAGAGCTTTGGCACCCTCATTATACAACATTTGTAATACAAGCTTATTAAATTTAAGTCATGTGATGTATGACTTAATTTCCTTGCAATATATATATAAACAGTATTGAAATTTAAAAATATTTGAATTTAAATATTAATTATATATAAAATCTGTATACATAGTTTAATAATAAATTTCAGCTGTTGCAAAGTATATTTTCAAATTTTATTCTGAGTTCTCATTTAAATGTTCTAATTTATTATTAGATTTATTACATATATATTTGCAAATCTTTAAGATTTATACATTTAAACAAAACTGAAATACAGTATTGATAATGTATTAAATTTTACATTCTTATAAATAAATGAATCATTTATAAAAGTAATAATAATATCAAAATTTCTGAATATTTAATTTTATTTTAGTAATAAAAGTTATTTTATGCATGTGTATCTAAAATACTATTTCAAATTAATTCTTTTTGTTGACAATGATCTTCAATATTTTAAAAATTGAATTACTATTTTATAATTTTCATTTTAATGCCAATTTTTAAGAAATAAAGATAAATGCTACCGTGAGCAATCTAAAAATTATATGTATTTAGAATTAATTAACTCCTTCATCACACATATGCTCATATATGTATTGCCAATGACCATACTTATGTCTTCCAAAGCTTAAAATGCAACATATACTTTTAATAATAGTCAAATGAATAAATCTTCATTCATACATAGAGAAAAATAAAATACAAAAATTCTTTTCCTTGTTCACATCTTCTGCTTAGTATAATATATAACGACCACTGAGCTTGATGTCCATATTGTATGACTTTGTTGAAATATGGCTCTGGAATCCTTCAAGGCATTGTAACTTACCAGTCATGGTGATCAGCTCAAAAATGAGTTTAAAATGTTTCTATAAAATCATTATTCTGGATGATGAAATTAATTGTTTCAAATAGGCTATCATTTATTTTTTTATATTAGTGCCAACAAAAGAAAATATTTTTAAATAACAATTTTTACACAAGCCTAAATTGCTTATTAAAAAATATTTTTTCCCATGTTAGCTTCAGAATAATGTAGTTTTTAAAATTGGAATTATGGTAGGCTGAATATATTAAAACATTTATATTCATGAAATGATCATGCAACAAAATTTGAGATGTCATTCTCAAAGTAGTAATATAATAGAGTAGTAGTAGTGGTAGTAGTGGTGATAGTGGTAGTAGTAGTAGTTTTGGCAGTAGTATGGTATTGTAGTAGTAGTGGTAGTAGTAATGGTAGCAGGAGCAGCAGCAGTAATGATAGAGTAGTAGTGGTAGTAGTAGCAATAATAATAGTAGTAGCAGCAGCAGCAATATCACTACAATTACGACTGCTGCTACTGATGATGATAATGATGATGTCTAATTTTTATTAGGTACAGCTGTAATATACATATATATTGTGTAGTTTCATTTTTTCTATACATATTTTATTTTAAAAAAAACCCAAGAAGAGTTCAAAATCTTCATCTCTGAGGAAATTATGACAAAACTTCTTTATCAATAGATATATATGCTATGCTGGTCAGCCTATATCGAATATCTATCGACAAAGGATGCCACTAGACCTCTATAACTTAAAATATTTATTTTGGTTGACTAGATAGCCATTAAAGGTGCCCATACAGCTGTTCATCAATATAAAAAATAATGACTCCCATAAGATAATGAAGAGTAGAGATTGTTATTACAATAAACAATTGATAAGGCAGACAACTGCAATTAAACACCAGGCAATAACAATATTTGTTAATATAATAAAAATAGTAAAACACAAAGATAATAATAATTATCTTACATTAATGGATGGTTTTGAAATAAGTTATCTCATACAATTTAGTAAATTGAATATAACTTTTTAAAAATAGGTAATATATTTGACAATTGATTAGTTCTATTTCCCTAGTATTCCTCCCTTTAGATTAACTTTTAGTTTATTAAAATAATAAAGTATTTTATAATAGAACTGTTCTTATACTAGATGCTTCAGATGTGTGCACAAACCTTTAAAATAATACCAATTATTAATTAAATCTTCGTAGAATTTATTATGAAACCAGCTCATATGTGCTGAAATTTTCTAACCAGGTTCACGTGTGGTGCTCATACCACAAGAAAATAGATAACAAACAATAATAAAGACTATAAATAATCCATGTTAAATAAAACTGATAAATATATAGAAGGCATGGGGAGCTTTACTATGCATCACCCAATGCAAAAGCAATATCGGCTGCCAATTCCCAGTGCTAAATACACCAGTTATGGCAAAGATATACATAAAATGAGCCTGAAAAGAAATGTTGCTGAATCCAAGACTAAATCAGAATGTGCCTATATCTAGTGGTAAGTACAATAATAAACAGAAGGCCAAATATATAAATAAACATTTGATAGATAGTATTTAAGGGGTCGTTTATATGCACTCACACAATCAGAACAATCTTTTTTTCAGACATGAATGATAAAATATCAAGCACAAGGCTGCTAAAACTTTTAACGATTCAACATATATATTAAACACACATCTAATATAAATGGTTGTGTTTAGTTTTAAAACATTATTGAAAAACAGGCATTTAAAAAGAATATTAATCTAGATTTTGTTTTTATAACTTGCAAGAATTCTTTTTTCTTTGCTAAGAATATTTAGGTTTTTTAAACAATCACAAAATGGGAGGGGAAAAGAATCTGCTAACTTTAAAAGAGAAATCAAATTAATCATCAACTATCAAACTTTAAAGAAAAAAGGCTTTAGTTAAAACATAAAAATATATAAAATATCCATAAAAGAATAAAATTAATAAAACCAATACAAAATGAACTATATGACCAATTACTCTTATAAACATACATATCAAACATACACATAAAGCAAAATTAAATCCCTCACTGGCTTACTGACATATTGAAGTGCGTGTATATCTGTACACAGATATACTTGCTTTATGTTTAATTTAATTCACCCTAACTCCCATCATATATATATAATTTATTTATGAATATCCGCACACATTTGTAATATGCACGCGTGCATGTGTGTTTAGTTTCGATGTTAAACGCTGATTATTCTAATCACACTATATTTTAATACAAGAATATACTTAGTTAAAAGTACTTGGTAAAAAGAAAAAATATCTTATTAAAAGAATTTTAAAAGTAAAATCAATTAACAACAAAAAAAATGTTAAAATGTTTAATACAATGGAAGAGGGGATGGAAGCCATTAAATAAGGAAAGGTAAGTGTTGTATTTTCTTATATATATACGTATAATCAGTAGAAATAGTTACAGTTCAACACCTTTACATCCTGTACATACTGCAAAGTGTTACAGTGCAAAAATTATAAACAATATACAGAAACCAAACCTATGGCAGAAAAATATGAGGAAACAAAAATGCTAACGGAACAGAAATGAAAAAAAAAATCAGACTCAAAACCCACCCATACATTAAGGCAGAAGTAGACCCCAGGTGTAAAATAACATACATAAATATGGAAGAGGTTATTGTTTGACAGACAGACACATATAGAGATTGTTATTTAAAAAATTTTTCAGATTAATTCAGTTTAACAAGCATTTATAAAAAAATTTTATTATTCGGCTGATCTACAACCTGCAGAGAAAGAACAATCTACAATAACCGTACATGCTAGAATGTGTGAATAGTTGGGTATCCACTTCTCCAGTCATTGTGAGGAAGATGGTATCCAACAATTCCATTGAAATGTAAAAATCATGTCCTCCCATATCAATGCTAGTCTGAAGTTCACCATCCATCTATCCATCTATGCAGAAAAAAGTCACAAAGCCATCATTGAAGTTTGCCAGTGAATATTTGAATTATATTTTAAATAATTTAACTGTAACTCAATTTATATAAATATTTCTTAACTGGTCTTAACATTATATATTTTATTAATTTAAATATCAAATCTGCTGATTTAATTATTGAACAAATTAAAACTTATATTTTATTTTATTTTGGTTGTGTTGTTTACACTTTTTGACTCTCAAAGTCCCATGAAATGGAGCAAGTCAAGAAGATGCCAAATCTAAAGTTTTAAATGTTAAAAGGTAAAAAGTAACATGTATAAATTATTTTCTTAAAATTTCTCTCTCTTACCCCCCATTGTATCAAGGAAGTTTATATGTCAATTCTCAGAATTATGTAAGAATTAAGAAGATATGGCGAGCATATTTATTTAATTTATAAATAATGTTGCTTACCTATAATGTGTCATATAAATAAAATGTATAATACAACCTATGTGTGATGAAGTTGTTATTAAGAATATTCAATATAAATAAATTATTAGTTCTAACTAAGTTATTACTTCATGACTGCTAAATTACTATTTTTCTTTTAATAATGATGTTATATAATGAAACTTCTTCAAAATGCAGTAATATATATGATCCAAGTTTCTATAATTTTGTGGAAGGAATAACAATAAAGTCACATGTATGTGCATGTTCCATTGCCTATCAATGCAATATATTCTCTATATAAATAAAACTGGATTCCATATATAAAGTTATCAGTCTATTTAGAAGTTAGTAATCTATCCATGCCTGAAGATATTATTTATATGATTTTGCAATTTAAATTTATGCAAATAATTATTGTGACCAGGTTTAAGTTAGCAAATACTTAGTTATCATTAGCTGGGGATGCTCATAGTTATATATCAAAAATAAGTTTGTTAATATTAATTATGTATGTGGATGGCTCAATAAATAGTTGGTATCTTTATATACTTGCATTTCTATCTTTCTATATGTGTGGCAATGGTCATTTTATTATTGAATCTCATACATGTATTTTCAGTTGTTCGTGCATCTTAATGGTCAAACTGTGTGAGAGCAGACCAGACACCACATGCCTGGTTTCCTAATGCATAGAGTAGCATAGGTCTGGATTTCACAGGAGCCAGAGACTTCTTGTGACACAAAATTTTGAATTCATCAAATCTATGCTCTCTTCACTGGTATGCATCCTAGGTTAGCAACAGATGCTCCTCTATAGCTGGGAACATCCACTTTTCAATGATGAACCACACAGCATCATATCACCAAAGCTAATCTTTCTCATCTTGATGTACCATTGTCCCCATTCACTCAGATAGTTCCACAATCTCTCTATTAATAATTGCCATTCAACCTCCACCTACACTCATTAGCAACCCCAGGTAACCTGAAATAAAACCCACCCACAAGCTCCTTCTTAATAAAGAAAAAAATATAATAATTATGTGTATTAGACCTAGAATGGACTGATCCATCTTTATATTTCCAATTTAAGAAAATAGGGCCCACATCATTATTGTAAGCTGTCATTACCTTTAATAACATTATGTAAAAGCAGTAGATCATCATCCTATACTTGTAAGCTGCTCTACTTAATTATATTTATTTTATATAAATAAACTTATAGTATTATTAATTTAAACTTGTGAGTTGGAACTAGCTATTAATTAATTATCTTTAGAAATACATCCATTCACTTAAATAGCCCCTCATGGTTTTGTAATTTATGATATATTAATTTTGAAAGTCTCATAGAAATGTTTAAACTCTGAAACCATGTAAATAGTGCTGGCACCTTGCCATGTGGTATGTTATAATGAACCCTGAAAGACAGAGCCCACATTTGAACCCTGAGTTTCATTGAGCTGTATGAAGAAAAGAAGCTGTGTGATGTCAAGGATGTTAATTAGGTGGTTGAACTTGGAAGACTAGTTAGGGATTTAAACCAGGTAACACAGGGGTATCTCTGTGCTTGCAGGTTGACAGTCTCTGCTTGGTCTTTTGGTCTTGTTGATTATACAAAACTTGACCATTACAGTTTTTTGTATAACACTGCCAACATGAGGCTCTGAAACCCACAGTGGGTTTAAAATGTTATTTTTTCAATCATCAATGCAAAAATTGTTTTGATCAGGTAATTCAAACAAACAAGGTCATAGATGTGTGCGTTTGTTCTGACCTGCAAATCAATGAAATTTTGTTTGAGAGTAGCAGGTTGAGGCTAGTATTGAGAGAAATGGAGCACTTGTATAAAAAATATTAATACCATAAATAATACATTTACTTTCTTTTGCATATGGAGTGAGTCACAGCAAAAACTATATTAAAGAAAACCCATACATAAGGAACTAGACTTATATTAGAGATAGTGTAAGATTTTTATGAAATAAAGATGGATAGTGTAAGATTTACTTTCAGAATAATAAAAGAATAAAGCTGGCTAGGAGAGGATTTTTTCAGGATACTAAAAAAAATAAAGATCATTACAATTGCATGAGATTTTTTTTTAGAAAGTAAAATATACAAATGGAACATGACACTGAAGAATAATGATTGGGGGAAGCAGACCATTTCATGAATTTTTTTTCTTTTCACCAAAATGCCAATAATGTAGTACAGTGACATAAAAGACAAGGAGGACAACCTATTTCCAAATAGTCAGATTCAGAGGAGATGTGGGGGAGAGCTCACTTGAGCATTTGGAAACTTTAAAGGCATTAGTGAGATACAAAAGATAATAATCACAGAAAATCACTTAGATGGTATGGCACAGTATTGGTGTGAAGGTATCAGACAATAAGTAGACATTTTCCAGGGATATATGACAAGGCTGATGAAAATGTTCTGGTGTGAGGGAAAGCAACACCTGATCCATGTAAAAGTATACAAGGAAAAATATGACAAAAAGGAGAGCATGCTAACTCAGTGCTTCATGAAACAAGTCAGGGTCATGATGTCACTGTTAGCACACCCCAAATCAGATGTACAGATCATTTCTATAATCAGAGGCAACCTATCCCTAGATGTGCAAGCAATCATGATCAGCAGTGCCTTAACCAAGGTGCAAAATGCCAAGCTCCTTGACACAATCAATGTTTGAAAAGAAAGAATTAAAATGCAACAAGCAGTCAAAACCTGAAAGACCCATGGATGAAGGACTAAGCAAAGATAGGAAAACTGAGCTGACATTGAATAGCAAAGAAGGTAGTGAATACCAAACCTATAATAACAGCCACCTTGATAATTCATGAAGGTGAGTAACCTGCAAACATACACCCATATAATCATCACCCAGTAATTAGGGTAACAGTGGAACAGAACCAGCACTAATCCTATTGGAAACCAGAAGCCAAGCATCACTGATGTCTACAAAATGAGTGTCAGATTGAGGAGATAGGGAAGATTGAGGAGCCTGCCAATCCAGCCAATACTCATGATGTTAGAAAATGGGAGGAAAGCAAAAACAGGAAATCAGTAATTCTGATTGACCTTAAGTGTAAGAAATTGGGCCATGGACCACCCATTTAGATGATGAAGGACTAATACAAGACATAGGGTTGGGGTCAGATTTTCTCAGTTATCACCATGCACTGTTAGATTATGTACAAGGAACAACACATCTTGACCAAAAAGTTCTCACTTTTATGAAAGAAAACAAGTGGTCTTTGACACAGGCCACTTGCATATGGGATAATGAAACATCCAAAAGTAATCAAGAAAAAGCTAGATGAAGTGATGGCATTCAGTGACCCAAAAAGAGAAGCATGGCAAGACCTATTAACTGACTACCCCCAAGTTTTTTCAAACACTCCTGGTGTGGGTGATACATGGATACATCCATCACATCTGAGTCAAGAAAGAGATTTACTTCCAAATGAAAAGCTACCTGATCCCATTTCAATATTGAAAGGAGGTAGAAGATCAGTTGAGACAAATGCTTGAATGGGGAATTATAGAGAAAGGACCAACATCATATAAATACTTAACTTCACTTGAAGAGATTCTAAAAGACCCAAAAACGAAACCACATATGAGATGAATGGAAAAAATAAGGAAATTTTGGGGTGATGTTGAGAAGGGAGACTAGAAATAAAAGCAGTGAATTGAACTTGGAGTGACCTAAATTCTGCAGTGGATTGATAATGGTTGACAGTGATGATAATGATATATATTGTAACCCTTTATGTTGGGTATTTTAATTATATAAAAAATATATAGTTGTATTTTAATTCATTTATTTAAATTTATCATAAAATAATATTTAATTAGAAGTCTTGCTTATTTTATAACTGTAGGTATTATATAACAGTAAGATCCATATTTTAATGTATATCTTGTTTTTATATATTAAAGTTTAAAGATATAATTATACTCATTATGCAATTACTACATATATTTATTTAAGTTTTTATAAAATAAACACTTAAATAATTTCAGTAATGCTTTATTAATTTTTATTTATATAATCAATTTGTTACAAGTCATATTAAAAATATAGTTCAAATTCCTAGCATAATAATGGTTTAATCTTATATAAGTGTTAATGATTAGCCAATAATTTTAAATTATTTAATTCTAAGTCATATTTTAAATAGCATTAGTATGTGTGAATGTGTGAAATCTATTTTAATTTAAAGCTAAAATTTTAAAGAGAAAATTATTTTATTTCAACTTTTTTGTCTGAAAAAAAAAATAATTTAAAACAATTTTATTGTTTAATGTTTTGTTTATAAAAATATTTAATTTAAAAATAGTGTCTTAAAGTTAATCTGAGAATATTAAAAAAAGAAAATATATTTAAATAAATGTATTGTTATGGAAATATAATATTTAATTTTTTTATTAATATATGATATAATAAGATGATGTAATTTATTGTTTTATTTAAATTTCAAGACAAAGTAATTAAAAAAACTTAATTTTAGAATCATTTGACTTGACAATGAAATTAGGTTATGTAAATTAATTAGTATTTTACATTCTTGTTGTCAATCATTAATTAGTTGTCTATCACCAGACTTACCATGTTTAACCTCTGACCACATATATCTTTACATAATTTTATTTTTTCTCATTATTCTATTAAATGTAATTTTTTATAATTGTTTATTTTACTAGTTAAACCATGGTGGTCTAAAGTAATTACTTACTTTGGCTTCTAGCAGTGTTTCATCTGTCACTCTACAGAATCTCCTCATTGTATATACCATTAGGAAAGTTCCAATGATACATAATTATGGAAAAAAATTATAAACTTGCAATGACAACAGGAAATTTTATGGAAGGTATAAATATATTATTCAAACTTTTATTGATATTCACATGCTTGCTTATTTATATTAAGTTTCCATAAAATTGATACTGCTAAAAATATTGAATACCAGAACTTTGCATAATTAAAATCTAAGTTTGTCATACTTTATTCTACAATGAGTTATAGACAGTATAGTTGGCAATCCTAAACTTTATTATTAATTTGATTTCATAGTAAAATTAGAACTTTTGTTAAACTTTCAGAATATTGTAAATGGTAAAAACAGCCCTTAAATAATAGCTATGAAAGTATGAATGCTTTTGCTCTATTATGAAAGTAAATTATTCTATTATTATTATTTCTGCATAATTTAAAATAATATTCATAAAAATTATCATTATAATGCTATTTTGAAATGAATGGAATGTTTATTTTAATATTTATATAAATTACATGATGGAAAGAGGGCATTTTTCTAGGAGTTTATCTTAACTTAAATATGTGCTAATAAAACATTGCATTTTAAAGAAATACTTTGCCTTGTTCTGAAATATAAAGTAAATATTCATTTTTTTTAAAAAAAAATGAATATTTACTATATTCATTTTTTTTAAAAAATATATTTTATTGCTGCTGAAATATAAAGTACTGAATTCAAATATATTCTTTTTTTTACAATCTGCTCCTTGTTTTATAATGCATATTGCTTTTTAAAGGATTGCTGTGCTCCTGATAAATTATTTATTGACAGATAAACTTTGCACCATTTTAATGGAGAATTTATTATGTTATTTACAAATTTCATTGTGTGAATCTATATACTGTCCTTCAAAAGAAATAATATTATCATTTGTTTTAAATTCTGAATTGTTTCAAAAGGAAATTAGATTTTCTTGTTTTTGTATTATTTCAATTAATACATTATTTTTTATCTTGAATGGCTTTTCAAATTATGTTAGCGCTTATTTTATGTGCCTCAGATTTAAATAATTTTACTAATATTTGATATTTACATCACTAGGATACTTTAATAAAATCTCCAACATGTCCAAGAAACTGCTATTCAACTATTGTGCTATATAAAAATGGAATTATAATCGATGATTCAAGAACTTATGAACTATTAAATGATAAAAGTGTTATAAGAATGTTAGAAGTATTATATTTATGATATTGTTTATTTATTATTTATTGTGTAATTTGTCTTTTATTGAATATGAGAGATTTCTCAGAATATTGATGTCTGAAAATATAATCAAAAGTTACATATATGTTCTGTACAGAATCGTTTAGTGTGTGTATAAATAAATGGAAAAATTAGTGGAGTAGATGTATATGTGTCATTAAGTTTGCTAAGCCACAATTTAAATGCCTAGTTATATTTTGTTCTAATTATATGTTATCAATTTTTCACATCATATGTTTGTTTTTGCTATGTAAAATAGTAATATTAACATTATTTTTAATATATTATTCTTATTATCCTTATGAAATGTAATTTGTCTTAGATGATGAGTAGTCAATAATGCTAAATTTTAGACAATCTTTTGTGATGGTTTATTCTTATTATATCTGTTAAGATTAGACCCAAGGTCATACTTCTTTATATATTCTTTTGAACTATTGTTTATTTTGAGACTGTTTCATCCTAATGTCTTTTTACATTCTTTGATACTTATCTTGCTGAAAATATTTTTCAAAGTCATGCACAATAAAACCATGTCTTTATTTTGGTTCTATTATTACTATTAATTTAATTTTATAATATATTCTTATTGTCTTATTCTCTTTTTGATATTTCATTTATTATCATTATAGAGAATTAATTATTATAATGCTTTAAATTAAAATGTTTTTAATTTTAAAGTCATGTGTAATGCCTACCATGCTTTTATTTTATTCTTGATGCAATAAAATTATTTTAAAAATGTTAGCTGCATATCTGATGTGTTTAAAACTGTGATAACATGTTTTATGCTTAAATTTATAATTATTTTATGTGGCTATAAGATTGTAATTTTTTCCCCAAATTTAACATTATTATATTGCTGGTAAGTGATCATGTGATGTTTAGTGATTTAAGATTTATTTGTTGATGTTATTAAATATATTTTATACTGTGACATATGGGAATGAAAACTGGATTAAATAATAAACATGAGGGCTTTCTGTGTTCATGGCTAAATCATAATACTGTATTTCTTTTTATAGTTTAAATTTTATCTAATCTTTATAATAATTTTATGATCCTTGTCATATTTATTAGTATTAATAAAATATTGATTTAATTATTACTTTTGAATTTGTATCTGTATCATCATCCACGTTGTCAGAAATCCAAAATCACACATATATTTTAATACTAAAGTATAATAGTGTAAGAAGATTATAAAAGTCGCTTTATTAAAATTTATATTGTTAATGTTTTGTAAGTAACACCATTGGTTAACAATATTATATTATTTTATTAGATTAACATTATGAGAGAACTTTTTTTGTGATATATAGACAGCAACAAAATCCTTTCCTACTCATACTATCATGAATATCATCCTAGATTGCTTTATAATTATTTTTATATCAGTTTCATGATTAATTTTAAAATGAAATGTGTTTGTTGTATTAGAATATTATCCAAAGACTGAATCATATTTTATAATTATTTATTTGGATCACATTCATGGTTTGGATAAGAATTTGAGATAAAGAATATGGTTATCTTTGTTTATTAGAAAATTATTTTTATAAAAACCATGAGATTTGGACAACAAAGATTTATTTGGATTGATAATTTTTTATGATAACCTGATTTTTTTGTGAATGTGCTGACTATAATAATATTTTTACTTACTAGACGCAATTGATGGTTACAATATATATATATATGTATGTGTGTGTGTAAATGAAATATTCTATCTTTTCACAAAGACTTTATCTTGTGTTTAGAAGTGAGAGTATTCATTTATAGTTAAAAATCCACAAAGCACATGTGCATTAGCTTAATGGCTGATTATTACTATTACAATATATATATACATATGTAAAATTCAACTCGATATTTATTAAATATAGTAATATTCATATAATTCAACTTATTATGTCTGTTTTGATTATTTAACGTTATACCATTATATAGTTGACAAAGACTAAAATGAATAAAGTCGAAGGTACTTCTAACAAAATAAGTTGAATTATATAAATATTATTGTATTTAATATATATCAAGTTGAATTTTACATATATTTTGAAGGAATATAGGCAACAAAATTAATATTATATTGTAACGGGCACATACAACGTTACATTGTTTTTTATTATTAAACATGAAGAAAATAAAAGTTCGCAAATAAAACTTCTTTTTTTAAGAATTAAAAATTGAAAATTAAAAAATCATCTTAAACTCATATATATATAAAATCACACAGACAAAAAAAAATTATTAAAATAAAACTTTATTAAAAATAGAAAAAGTATTTTAAAAGCAAAAACTTAAAAAGATTTAATAGAAGATAAAAATATATCTTCAAGAATGTAGATAAATTAATTAATCTTTTGTAAAATGGAAATGATTATTTTAATTAGTAAGCTAGCCCTTGGGCATTTCAAATGTATAAGCAATGGTCAGACAGGAAAACAATAGAAACTAATAGCAAATGAGAGAAATCCATCAGGAAATCGGACCTCAACGGAAGGATCATCATCATCGATAACATAATGTCAATTGAATTCTTAAAATTAATATAAAAGAAAAAGTTTGAAAATTATTAGTTAGTTATTACAAGAGGACAGATATGTGTTAGTGCGGAATTGGAGGTGAAGGGATTGAAAGACGCACTTTCAATTCCTTCAGTTGTAAAAAAAAAAATGAAACATCGTTTTCTACATTGAGGACCAGCTAGAGTAAAAAACCTCCGGATGAATAAATAAAACAGCCTACAGAATACCAACCTCTTTAGGACAGCATGGGAATTCACATTCAAATGGCAAGCAACGGATAAAGCTGGACATTTTAAAAATCATAAGACTTTATATTCATTTGAAAACAATAAGAACTCTAAATTCTAAACCTTTTAGTAAATAATACAAATAGAATCCTATCTGACCAATGTAAATTGATATTAATAATGTTATTTGATGTATTTTTTTATTTAAAATCATTTCCATTTATTTTTTTTGTTCTTTAAGTTTTATTATGACTTTTTTGTTTTTCGTTAAATTAAATTACAGAAATGTTAAACTTAGGTCGGGCGTGAATGGCTGTATAGATTTGTAAAGTTATATTAGGGGAGGCTAAACTTAGGTTATTTGTTTCATAGTTGAATTGGGTCAATGGATTGGATATATTGGTGTAATTAGTAGATATAGTATGAGATTCGCTACAGGCAGAATTGCTAGTACACGCCGCACACTTCCGTTTGCTTATGGAAGGGATAATAAGTCAGATGACCACAGTCCTTTCCTATGGAGTTTTTTTATTGCTCTTCTTGTCAGATAGATGTAGTATTCATATCTGACAAGAGGCAATTTCTTTTCTTAACTTTTTGTGCTGCCATATTCATATTACATTGAATGCATCGATATATCAGATGAATTGACGTTGGTTTGACTGCGAACTTTTGGCCTAAGGTTAAATAAGGATAGAATATTTTCTTTCAAATGCAAATCTATGTAGTCTATTCATACTCGACACTCTAAATAAAAATGCATTAAATTTAAGTTGGGTATGGACGTTGCATAGATTTGTTATCAGTTAATTATGTTTTTGGTTTTCATATTTGATCAAAATATATAGACATTCGGTAAACAATGATATCTTATGGTGAGTATCTAAAATGTATTTATTCAGATGTCTTTTAAGTTATTGGTGTCAATGCAGTGTCTTATGATGAATGCCATTGGGTTTCTTGTATTCCCTCTGCAATTGACGATATCAACGACTGTATTTTGATCGTTTATGTTTATTTTGAAATGTTTTTAACCGTGTAATCTATGTAACCGATCTATACTCAACATTTTAAAACAAACTTTTATAAACCCATCTGTGCGAACTTATAAAAATTAAAAGGTAAATTTATAAAAAATTAAAATGTAAATTAAAATCAAAGTTAAAAATGTAAGTTAAATTTTAAAATGTAAACTGATACTAAAATAATTTTAAATATTATATATGTGCGTAAATAAATGTTTGTGTTTATAATTACTGGCAGTGGCTTATTTTTTTTTTTTTTTATATATTCTTAGATAAGAATTTATTATAAAATGTAAATCTCTGCTATTCCACTGATCTAGTGACAATGGGATAATGTCTGGAATCAAAATTTATAAAATAAAATTTTTTTTTTGACTTACGTATCTGCCTACTTTATAAATTTTCTAGGTTCAAATGCCTAGTGGCGCCCTGTAGTGCAGATTACGTTAAGCTCTCTTTCTCCGGATCATTATAATATATATAAAGTAGGTAAATTGTACATTATGTTGGAAAAGCTAGTTATATCATTTTTAGATATTTTTATAATGTCCACTCTATTACATATTTTTGAAACATATAAATAATTATATCTGAAAAAGACAAATGACCTTCAAGAATATACTTCATGCTAAAACAGTACTCTTCAGTTAGCCCAACTCACAATTTTTGACTCATGCTTTTATAAAGTTTAAATGCTGAAAATTTGAAACTTGTAAATCGAATTATGTTATTAGCCAAACCATCAATCAAACTAAAATAAAAAATAGTGCAAGATATTTTGAAATGTTTTCACTTGAATTGAGTCTGTTTAAGATAGATTAAGAAAAAGTTTTTTGGTCATCATATAGCATTTCTATGCAAGACATTTTTAAAAAATTACAATATTCCATTTTAATGTTTTACGAAATTCAAATATATATATATTATATGAATTTAAAATAACATTATTATCAAAGGTTTTGCCATCATTTTAAAAATCGCATTATTTATTTTATAGTGCATGTAAATATATTTCATTTAAATATCATTGTCCATGAAAATAAATGATTTATAAAAGGAGCTTGCACGGTTTTTATCTAAATAATCTTATAATCATATATTAGTAATTTTTATTAGTCATTTATTTAGACTAGAGATTATCCACTTAATGAATAACATTTCTGTATTGTAATTTTCACTACCCCACTCTCACATAAAATAGGGACAAGTTTCTATCCATTTTTAATTCCTTGTGGAAGGGTTAAATATAAACCTATGACTAAAAACACATAAAAAAGATATATGATCCTCAAATGTCTTTTTCAAGTTCTTTGGTCATATGTGCCCCTTACCTAGCATAAGAGTGGGGTAGTGAAAATTACACTACAGAAACATTATTCATTAATCTTACGGTTATTTTTGTAGCTACCAAAAAAGTTACTCTTGAGAAATGTTGATTTTGAGTATAAGTATAATATATATGTATACACACGCTGTTATACGTATATATATAAACACTTAGAAATAGAGAAATACCAATATTAAAAAGAAAAATCATTGTTGAATTCTTTATCAGTCTGACATGTTTAGTTCATTTCTGAAATAGATTTCATCCAAAAATAAGATAAAATTGTGATTCAAGTCGTGTACAACATTTCGACATTTATCAAATCATTGCAGATTTTTGCACCACAGTAAAATTAAGCAAAAAAAAAAAAAAAAATCGTTTTTTTTTTTTTTTTACTTTTTGTAGCAACTGTAATCTTAAGTTTCACTTATTGATATGTATAAATGAAAAGAATACTATAATGAACGTTTTTATTTTTAATATTTAAAAAATGTATATCTTGCGATAAAATTAGAAGGGATTTGATCCCAGACTTTCCAGCTCTCTTCAGTCATTTATTCCATCTAATATATCTGATACACATAATCACATTCATGTGAAAAAGATAAATGAGATCTCCAATATATGCATTTCATGCTAAATCTGCTCTCATTAGTTAGTCTGGATCATCATCTTCCACACACATATATAATCAGTTCTCAGTTTGCATTAAAATGGCAAATCTCCAAACTTTAATGGACAGGCTTCATTTTTCTCCACTTTCCAATTCTTCGAACATTCATATTATTGATTTCATCAATAAGAAGAAAAAATTAATTTATTACTAAAAAGAGTGATAATATCATGAAATTTGTAGAATTATATAAAGAACTAAATCAGGGAAGTCTAAACTGTTGCCTGATGGCCACATGTGGCCAAGATGGCTATAAATGTAACCCAAATGCAAAAATGTATTCTTATTTAAAACATTACAAAATGTTTTTGTAATTATTTATCACAATGTGTTCAAAATAAATATACGTAGGCATTCAAATACAATGTCAAACAGTTGATATATTAGTGATCACAAATTTGTAATATGTTTGGAAATGTTAAAAGATGTTTCAAATGAGTCACTGCATAATCAGGATTATTATTTAAGGACTTTGCTTATCTGTCGAGGTGGATATCTTGAAAATTATGACAAACCTTTTTTAGGCCTATCAGTTTTAAGTAATGTTTATATATTTAATGTGTAGCTCAAGACAAATCTTTTTCTAATGTGGCCTAAAGATGCCAAAAGTTTCATTAGCCTTATACTAAATAATAATGAAGAACAAAAAAAAATTATCCACTAAAATTATTACATCTATTGAATTGCTATATTTTAAATGAAAAGATGTAGCATTTAATTAAATCTGTAAAGTAACAAAAGACTGATATTTTAAAAGAAGCAGATGTAGAATTAAAAAAATTATATATCGAAAGTTTAAATGATACATATTTATCAGGTGATTGGAAGAATGGTAATATTAATAATATTTAAGAAAGATGTGAAAAGATGATATTAGAAATTGCAGTCCTATCAGTCTTTTGTATGTTTACTCGTTTACAGTGAACTTTGGATTCAAATCAATCAAAAAAGCCAACTGGATTTAAAATTGTTTTTAGTACATTGGATTCCATTCAAATATTGTGAAACGTTATAAAAAGAACAATGAATATGTATTGTTATTATACTTTCAATTTATAGATTGTAAAAACGCATTTGATTCTATAAGCATTTTCATAATGATTAAAGCTTTGAATCGAGATATAAATCATAAATTGATTTCCTATATTCAAAACTTTACAGGAATTTTGCAAGAAATATTTTGTTGATTAAAATAGAAAGTTGAGAAAGTAGAAGAAAATGGAGATTATTTAAGACATATAGATTTTGCAGATAATTGATTTTGTAAATAATGCTTCAAAACTTCAAAAAATGTTAAGTTATTACATGAGAATGAGAAAATCAGATTAAAAATGAATGCTAAAAAATATTAAAGTAACATTCAATAGATTTTTTTTAGGAAAAAGAAAATAGCATGGATAATAATGAATTAAGAGAAGTAAACAATTACAAATACCTTGGTCAGATTATTAATGCATGGAAACATAAGGAAGAAATTAATCAGAATTAAACTTGGATAGAATGCTTTAGTAGAAATAACTTAATATCAAAAGCAGAAATGCCTATGTGCCTGAAAATGAAGATTTTCAATATTACAGATTGTGACTTGGATGCTTGACAGAAGAGGAATACAGAGACTACATACCATTCAATAAATTATAGAGAAATGTTTATTAATTTTAACAAGAAGAGATGAGAAATAAAATATATGGATGAGAAAAAAAGAGGGATCACTGACATCAATAAAAAAATTAAGAAAGTAAAATGGAACTGAGTTGACATATTGTTAAAAAAGATAAAAATAGATGGATATTTTAAATTTTAAATTGGATATGTAAAAATTGTAAAATACCTAGAAGGAGACCATATGTAAGATGGATGAATAAAGTAAGGAAATTATCTGAATGATATGAATAAAAAAGGCCAGAGATTACAGAAACTGGAATAAGCTTGGAGAGATCTTTATCCTGCACTGTATCAATAATTATTGAAAATGATGTTAAATACTCATTACACTGATGTATAACAATCTCCATATTTTTATTTTAAATATCCATCTATATTTAGACTAAAATTAGAATATATTTTTTCAATAACTACAATATATATGTTTAAAATGTGAAAATGTACTATTGAAAGAAGTGAACACTTAAAAAACTGATAGAGAGTAACACGAACCTGTACAGAAAGTATTATATAAATATATATGAATTATTTAAATCCAAAAAAAAGTTTTAATTTAATAAAAATGTTTAATAATAATTTGTTTTTAATAAATGACAACTGGTATGCACATATGTACACACAGACAAACGCTTGTTTGAAAAACTAACCAAGTATCCGAAGACCCACTTTTATTAAGACAATTTTTTGCATTGTTTATCCCTATAAGAATGGAAAATGCATTGAAATTTATTGATTCAATAAAAAAAAAAATAAAACAGTCCTTTAACATTCAATTATCAGAGAGTCTCTATTTAAAAAAAGTGAAATGAAAGACATTGCTAAACAAGGTTGCAAATGTTTGGGCGAGAGAATTTGAATATTTTTAAATCTTTGTTTTTTTTTGTAGCTGAGAATAACTGGATACCGATTCACTGAATCAATATAGGACAGTTATCTGGATTAAATATGGACCAGATATCTGAAAAACATTTTAAACTTGATTTAAATTGGATTTGAATCCCAGATCATAGATATAGTAGATAGATAAACTAACATTGTACTTATGAAGCCCTTCATATATATATATTGTACTGATCACTTCCTCACTTCTTTTGATTACTGAGGGTACCACTAGGTCACTAACAACCTAGAAAATTTAATTTACAGTGATCAAAAGTTAATGATAATAAATGCCACCAGTTAGACCCAGGGAGAGAAAAAGCTCTTTATAGTTGTTCAGACAATTGAGAAAGGAACACAAAGACAAATGTCAGCAAAAATAATTCTAAATAATTTTAAAATTTATTAAATTTACGATAATAAATTCCAGGCAAACAAAAGTACAAAAGTTTGACCTAGATACTTCTAGCATATTTATCAGACAATGTACAAGAGTATTGAAAACAATAAATATCCTAGCAGATAAACTTTTTTTCTCACCTATGATTTAAAAAGAGGGATTTATAATATCTTCCTGCCAGCAGTTTATAAAAACTAATTCCACTTTCCCTATTCAGAGATTTTAAAACAAAAGAAGTCTTGTAGGGAGTACAACAAAACAGTGCAGGTAAGATTTCCTTGGCCCATAATAAAGCATCCGGACCAAGAATGTCATATGTCTGCAGAACAGCTCATGATTAACCACTGTCAAGGTATTTCAAGGTTGACTGGAATACAAGAAAGGAAAATATAACAAGAAAAGATTATAATTTACATAATCTTAAAGAGAAGAAAATAAAATCTCCAATCTAGGGGAAACAGAACATTATACTCAATAAACCACTGGCCAAAAGATTTGCAGTCTGCAGGAAATGCAAACCAAACTTATTTAAATTAATTACCATATAACAAAGAGGGACAGGTGAGTTAAAAAAATACTAATATCTGCCCAAGTGTTTATCAAGTTTAGTAATATAAAAAGTGACAAGCTTAGCATATAAAATAGAACTCATAATACCCTCTCTGATAAATAAATATATAAAAAAATATGGAGTCTTAAAACTAAAACTCCACTACATACAATAATAGAAAATACATAAAATAATTAAAAATATAGGAATATTTAAAATTTATAATAAAAGCAGGTTTCTGTTAAGATTAAGCTGAGACTTTGACAGAGATTTAAACCCTGGTTACAATATGAAAATCCTTTTACCTCAAGGCCTAATGTAAAGTCCATCAGATTTACTCTAGCAAGGTGTGCAACCTTCCTTCCAAATTGAGGCCATCACAAAGGTTTTTGATTTTTATGTGGTAGGGAGTATAGAGGCAAGCTTTAGATCACTTCTTGTTTAAGCTTTTACAACATGATCTTTGAAGGAACAAACTTGGAATCTGGGATCTGTCTTTAGGTTGATTTAGCACTGCATGTTGTAAATAAGATTTCACACAGCATATAGTTTTGGCATTTTGCAGAGATGATTATATTTAGAAAATGGAAGTCAGTAATATAATTTCAGAAAAATTTCTTAATTGTAAACAGCAAAAGTAATATTCTCAATGGCTGTAATCAAGTACAGACAGCAATCTTGGAAATTTATGTCAGCATGGCAATTTGAATAGGTATCACTATTAGGGTACCAAAAGCTCAAAATGAATAGTCAAATAATTAGTCCAAAATTCCAGGACTATTTATGTGCATTTTTATTTCCCATGTCATCTTTAATTAGAAGTTTTTTGCCGAGGGCAAATCTCTATATTAGACTCAATCTTGATTAAAAATCTAACTGGGACTCCTATCTTATTCAAAATTAATTAAAAAATAAATTATGATAATATTAAATATTGATGAGCAAATCAAAGATCAGGTACAAGTGTACACATCCTTAGATTTAAATATTACATGGGAAAATATGAAGCAAGAAGTAAAATATTTAGATATTATGGTACACAGAAAAGGAAGTACTCTGAACTATACAATGGTCATGAAGCCACCAGAAATTCAAGGACAGATTCACTGAGATTCATACACACCTATGGCTCACAAGTTTGCTGGTTTGACATCATTTCTTTTTAGAAATTACAATTTGTGCAAATTTGAGGCAGACAGAAGGTCTAATATGATTAATTATACTAACAATTTAATCGAATCAGGATACAAGTGTGATGTAGTTTATAATAAGATTAGACATTTTATTGATAATATTGAAACACACAGAGATAGAGACAACAAGCCTTGGCTCTTATTGCCCTACACACACTCTTTGCATAAGACATTCTATAGGACTTTCTCTACAGAATTTCGTCTGAGTTTTCATACACCAAGCTCAACTAATAGGCTTATTAACATGAAAGACACCATAGCTTCAGATCAGACCTCACAGGCTGTGTATAGGGTGGCATGCTCTCACAATGGATGCAAAGCTTCATACTATGGTGAAACCAGAGCCACTATAGCTACTAGGTTGTCACAGCATGAATATAAATATAATAAGTCACATACTAACCCAGAATAGACTTCAATTTTTGCACAACATCAAAATGTATCAAGACATGAGTTTGAAGCCACATCTGCAAAATTGGTTTGTACTAAAAGGCATGATGTTAAGCATATGGTAAAGGAGGCTGACTTTATAGCAGAGGACTCCTTCACCATTAATCGTAAAGAAGCATGTTTAACTATATCAAAAAGATGGTCTAATTGACTCATTTGCATAGAGTTTGCATATTATACTGATAGAATGATTTCGATGAACCAGTCGGAACTGGCTATGATTATGAGAAGTATAGTTTCTCAAAAGTGCTCAGCCATTTTAATTGACTAATTGGTATTAATTATACAGCTTTACATTATAAGTGTGATAGCACTATTTAATATTATCATAATTTGGACAAGCATAAAGTCATAAATCTACAAGTTATTACTTAAAAAATAAATGCAAAAATAAGCCTCAAGTTTTAAAAATAAATTAAAATAAATTACAATTGAAAATAAAAAAAACATGAATGAAGTTAAAACTTTCTCAAATTAAAATGCCTTTTCAAAAAGGATTAAAACTTTTAGATTAGTATGTTTTACAAATAGATAAAAAAATATAAGTGTCAAAAGAAAATTTAAAAATAAAATCTGTTGAAGACAAAAATAAAATCACAGAATTTTAAAAATATCAACAAGTATGTGTGTTACTGCAATACTCTTAATACCTAAAATAAAATAACTTTCTTTTAAAACTTTATAAAAAATAAAAGTTAGTATTTATTTTGTAATGGAACTTTTGAAGTGGATAAAGCAACCGGTTCAATATATATATATATATATATTGTGGTCTTCAGCTTTTGTCTTAAAGTTGACTGTCAAGTTTTATAGTAGCATAATATTAAAAAAAAATTTTTTTTCAGTAGTTTAATTTTTCTGATAAGCTAACTTTGTCACTACTTAATAATTAAATGTTTATGACTTTATAAAGTTAACCTTAAGAGCTAATTTATAAAGTTTGAATCCCTTTAAAAGTTCTATTATAATTTTTATAATACTTAATCTTAAAGGTATTACTAATGTAAAATACTAGTGAGTTTAATTTTAAAATATTGAAATGGAAACTATCTTAGTTTAGTTATTGGAGTTTATTTAAATTTAATATTAGAGTAAACACTAAAGATAAGTTCAAAACCTTAAGACTAGGTTACTAGTGCTTAAATTAACTGGAAAAAATATTTTGTTTAATCTTAATTATAGTAATAATATTTTAATTAAAAAATCTTAAATTTAATTGAGTTTAGAAGAAATGATTTTAAAGCTAAAAATTAAAAGAATGTACGTTTGTAATTAATTAGCCCATTCAAGGCAAATTAAAGATGGCCTTCTCTTTCTTTTTTTATTAATAAAAATCCAAACTTTAAAAAAAGAAATTTTGAATAAAAAAGTAAAAGTTATTTTTAGAAAATGTTACCTTGAAACAAAGGAGCGTGTGGGTGGGCTTGTCAAGATCTAAGATCATACAAACAATAGAGGGTAGCTTACAAAAAATGTATAAATAGGAGAGTGAACAAAACACTAGATTATTCAGAGTTTTCTTGCTGGCATTCAGATTTCTCTTTGGAGAACTCTTTCAGATTTTGCTTGTAGAGATTTTATTCCAAAAAGTTAGACAACTGTCGTCTTCAAAATCATGGAGAAATTTGAACATGCTCAAGCTAAAAGTCATATGAATTTGCTGGATTCTACTATGCTTGGCTAGGCAAATAAATAGCTTTGCCTATCGCTGAGATTCCTAAATACCATCAAAATGCCTTAGTATCCACTCAATAGTCATCTGAACTCTGTGCCATGTCTGTAGGACTTTTCATAAAAGCATGCTACTTATTTCCACTTTCCGTGTCCGGACAAATACCTATCGCGGTCGGATCAAGCCACGAACGCCGTAGGAAACATGACCAAGGAACCAGGACAGTAATCATATCTCTCTTCCATTGAACTATTTACTTTCTACCCTATTGTTCATACCTTTCTTCATTGAATTATATTTTGAATTGTTTTATTTAATGATATTTATAATGTAATCATTTTTATTAGACTAGTCTTAGATATATATTGTGTGATCATCTATCTATATATTTAACCCTTTTTCCTTCACTATTCTTCATTACTAACATGTATAAATATTTTGTATTCCATTGTGGTTAAGTTTAAAAGTTAATTTTACATTTAAAATCTCTTTCCAATTTTATTTATGTTTCTAAATGTTATGCGAGTAAGTTTCCTTTGTTGGTCAACTTGATCTCCTCAATAACGCCTCTTTTGTCCACCAGTAGCTTATTACGTATATCTGATTGAGCTATATACATTTTAAACAATTTTAAACTGTCTGTTGTTCGTGCAAAGCAATAGAAAATGCTTTGCGAAAGATTTTTTTTTTGTATTTTATCGAGGAGATTCGAGTTGACAATTTTATTAAAATTGGGAAGAAAAGACCTAGATTGCAAAAATATTATATCGTTTAATCTGTTTTTATTGTCTAATTAGTTTTTCATTAATTTAGGGGAATAGCGGAGGCCATTAAAAACATTCTTAATATTTTAAAGTCATTAATTAAACATATTATTTAACTATAAAAAGCTTGAGTTTCCTAATTTTATTATAATGCTTTATTTTACTTTTCCAATGATCCAGGCATGCAAAACACATTTTCAGCGCACTTTTATGCACATTTAACTATTTAGCTCCATAGGTGTTCCCGTCCATGTCTCTACCATTGATGCTAAGCTTGGCTGGTTGAAAAATAATTTATGTATAGCTCAGATAATGTTGTTGGTTCATAATTAGCCTCGAGAATAGGTGAATAGGACAGAAGTCATAGTATTCTTGATTTAATATCTCGCGTATAGGTGGCCTCAAGGTACTTTCGCTTAGTGTTCAAACTGGGTTAAACCAACATACATCATCTGACTGTCACAATATGTATGGTGACACTTCTGACTGTACTATGACAGCTTGCCTTGAGTCAATATTTGGTTCTAGCAGCTTTCAGTTCTAGAGGTGGACTTGCCTCACTGTGTCACCTGCATAACTTGGAGAATATTCTGTCTTTCAGGTTTGACAGTAGTTTTCTGTGAGCACATGCATCACCATTTATCTATGTGATCCTTGTTGGAGAGAATGAGACTGTCTTTCATCTTTGTGACACTACTTCTCTGATATTATCTTTAAAAAAAAACAACTATTTATTGCCAGATTCCCATCCTTATTGGAAACATTTGCATTAAGTGAGCATCATTGCCTATTGGCCAATTTTTTCCATTGTCTATGCTTTATCTGCATATGCATTAGTTAGTGGCAATGAATGCTCAATCTAAATCTAGATAAGATGGAATCTGAACTAGTTCATTATTTGAAGGCAACATGAGATATGACATAATTATTTTCAAAATTATGGAATAGTGCCTACATAAAAGAGTGTGTTAATGAGATAACATGAAACTTTATGTGTGAATAGAGATAATGGCAGTGTAATCTCAAAATGTGTTCAATGCAAGTATTCTTTCATCATGTTTTTTTTATTTTGTTTATTATAAAAATAATCATCTTGATATCCCTGAAAATGAATAATTAACCTAAAAATGCCCTGCGAAGAGAGCAGAGAAATTATAAGTAAGTACCATTATTTGAAAGAATAGTGCTATTAAATATATATTTTTATAGTTAAATTTTTAATAATAACAATATTATGAGTTCATGTTTGCTGTTAAGTCTATATGAATTATTTTATATACGTTGTGTTCTTTAAAAAAGTAGTATTATTTTCAATAATATTTATGCGAAAAGCATATTTTATTTGTTTTTAATAATTTTAATTCCATAAAAAATAAATATGGAATAATTATATACACGTAATGTTTTTATATAACAAATCTTATACACCCTTTTTTTAAACTACATATTATTAATTTGCAAAATTTATAAATCACGATTTTTTTACTAAAAATTTATATTTAAAATATTATGTATTTACTAGGCTTGCTTATTTACAAGTAGTGAAGGTTTTAATATTTTTTATGTATATTTTATTCTCTATCTAAGTATAGTTAGATATTTATTTAGGTAGGTTAATATTAGATTGTAGTTATTGCAGTAAGATCCACCACCACGATGTATATATAATGTTTTTTTTTTTTTTTATAAACTAAACAAATATCTGAAAAATACTTTTATAATAGAATTTATTATAGAAATAAAAATATTCAAGTGAGTTTTTTTTTTTTTTGAAACAGATAACGCGTGCAATATATATATCACAATCTTTTTTCTAATTAACCAGGAGTTCATCATAAGATAAAATATAATTTCCAAATGGTGAGATGGATTTCAACAAGTATGAGCACGCGACTTTTACGTTATGCGATAGAATGCGGTCATACTTTAGCCGAGTGAATGAATCTAAAGAGAAGAGTGGTTGAAAAATCTTCGACATGCAGTGGACTATTTAAAAATTGTTTTACCTTAATAAAACCACTAGAGAATTTCTTTTCTGATATGAATACTTTTAGATTTTTTTCATATTGCGAATATTTAAATTCTCTTAAATATACACATAGGCTAAATAAATAAATGAATGTACTTTTTAACATATGTCATATAATCTTTGAACCATATTAAAAATATTAAAACTGAAAAAACAATAAAAGAAAATCTAAGATTTATTATATAATCCTTAAAGCTGTATTTAGTATAAATATACAAAGTTCATTTAAATATTGAAAGATTCATTTTTATATAGATGTTTTTTTTATGCAAGCTCCCTTTCAGTTATTTTTTAAATTGTTTATAATATAGAAATGAATTATTGTATAATGATGCCCCCTCCCCATCCTTCTTTTCATGTTTAGCAATCATATAAAGTGAACTTTATACTAAGAACCATTAAGACTTGAAATCTACTAGAAATAGGAATTTTGAATCATTGAAAGTTTCTTTAATAACAAAATTGATGGAGAAAAATTTAATTAAAGCATTTCAACAAAGTTTCAGTCACGACGTTGACTAATTTAATTGAATGGATTTTATTAACCCCTTCCCTTCATTTTGTTGTAAAGACATTTGGGGGGGGGGTGACATCACAAAATTTTGAGAAGTTATTTATATTTTAAAAAAGTCAAAATATACATGTGAGAAATTAATTTTTTAGTAAATTGATATCTTTTTTGTATATTTGAATGTTAAATAATATAATAAATCACATTCCATAAGTTATAAAGGCTTCACAGTTAAAATTTGTAATTTAAATTCCAAAACAAGCTGGAAATTTTTCAAGAATTGCTACTTTAAAATGCCAAATAAACTCAGGTTATGAACTGTGTTTATTTATTTATTTTTTTTAAAAAAATTATGCTCATCACAATTCATTTAAAGTCAATATTAATGACTGACTGACTGAGTACCTTATAATTCAACACATATCTAGTGGATATTTTTACTATAGAGAAATCTATCCAATATTCAAAAACACGTATGATTTTATTATTTGGGAGTTCACAGAGCTGATAATACCAGAATCAATTCTGGGACCTCTTGTTCTCAAGTCAGATCTATCACAGTGTCAAACTCTATAGAGCATCTATCCAATAGTGAGGACCCTCTGGTTTGATTGTTGGCATGTTTATGATTAAGACATTGCAGTTTATCTATTTTATAACTGGAAAATATTTTCTTTTTTTTTGCCATCAAATCTCTCCTTTTTGAGTATTATATGCTTTCTAAATAAAGTCTACTTTTTAATATAAGCAACATAAGATCAATTTACTCTAGATAAATACTTTGCATATAATAAAGATGTATATGAGAGATTGTGACCTGGGCCAATTGATGAGTGCTGGTTCAGCACGAAATGCATCTTGGGAGTCATTTGTCTTTTATTATATTTTTATTTATATGAATTTGAAAAGAATGGGGAAGTGTGGAAATGTTTATTATATCTATAAAAAAAATATATCTAATATGGTCAAGCAGCTACTTGTTTATTTTCTTTATTATTTTTGGAATATTCAAAAATCTTTCTCAGCATGACAATTCAAAATCATGAATACTTTTTATTTCATTTTTGTTTAGCATCTGTGCTTTTCATGCATAGAATGTTACAGGAATTATAAAAGATTGAATTATTACATTATATCTTTATTGCTTGATATTTTGTTATTGATTATATATATTATAACCAACTGTTCCTCAACTATTGGTCATTAGCAAAATTGTTGCACACCAAGAACTGTTGCCTTCCAGCCTTAATTGTTACATCACTTGTATGATACACTTAAATAATATAACATATTCATATCTATATCTCAGGGTTCTAATTTTCATATGTCCGAATCAAGACACACTTAAGTTAGGCAAGAGGGTTCATTTTACTGCCACTCAATGTGCTAAAGCACCAGCATAACTATGAGACATTATAACTAATAGTATGACTTGGATCTTTTATCTGGTTGCAATATTCAAATGATTTACATAGTGAACAATATTACATTACATGCTCATTAATTGATTTGACAACGAGCACATTGTACTTTCTATTGATTGAATTATGCATAAACCACAGTGCTTAAACCATGTTACAGGTATTTGATTATAACTGAAAAATAACAATGGATTCAATTAATCACTCATTAAATAATTTAAATAATCCTATTTCTCAAATCCCAAAGAGTATGTGATAATCAGCATTTATGATTGCAATGATGAATTCATAATGAAATTGAAATATGTAGTCAATAACATTTCCATCATACTGTAATGGCTAGAAATTAACTGAATTGGTGATTAGTGACTTGGAATAATCCTGAATGTAAAATCAATAACTAACATACTACAAAGACTACACTAACATTTATTTACACTATATATATTCTAAGTAAACAAATGTATAGCGCCTGCTACAACTTATTTTATAGCATCCACATTGTAGCCATATATAACTAATGAAAATAGAGGCTTCCATGTTGTGGCTTAATTCTAACAAATCAAAAGTATGCTTTACTTAATTAATTTTGTATAAAACTTATTAAATTGAAACAAAATGTATTTTGTAATCTTTCGATCGGTCATTCACATTGTATTTCAAATATAACTAAAATGATTGGGAGAGTTCACAAACATAACATATATTATCGGACAGTTTAAGCTAATTATAACTTTATTCAAATGGTCAACATCCTCAATATTTATTTCAACTCAGGCAACAACACTATGCATTAATTATACCTATATTTAAATCTATATGGCATTTAAACACTTGCAGCTAAGTTGCATGGCAATTTTAACATTTTAAGGATGGATCAATGGATGCTTCATCATTCACAGCTAACACTTTCTAAAGCCTACTGGGATTATGATGATGGTACAGAACTCTATAATCTTATTTGCCAGGGCACCAAACTGCAACTTTAATAAAGTATGGAGTTAAATATCATTTCAATAACTTTCAGTAATAATATTTAATGAATGGGTTAATAAATAATCAATCGATTAAGAGACCACTGAGAATGTTTTAAAAATAACAATATTAATATTCTTGGAAATTCTTGATTATTCTCAGCATGCTCCTCATTCACCATCATTAAAGTCACAGTTAAAATTTTGCTCCAATTACAACAAGTTCTATATCCATCTCCACCTTCCTGATCCACCCCTCCATCAACCTCATATCCATAGGTCTATTACACTATTATCTTTTTTACTATAAATTTTCCATTCTGCTAGCTCATTTCTCCCATTACAATCTCTTCTCAGGGTTTTTTTTTAGAACAATTAGGTGTGGAAATCGAACAAACTGCGATAGATTATTGGTGATAAACACGCCTCTCATGATCACTTCCAAGGTGATCTTGGGATGTCTTTAATGCAGTTTAATATCTATTTACATTAAAGTTTGGAATAATTTAAGCTTATTAAATCTTTTAAAAATACTTTATAAACATATTCACAATTATAACAAAATTATAAAGAAGTGTGTCTAGAGAGGTGTTTGAATACAATGGATGGGGAAAGGATTTTATGCCCACCCCCCTGCATTTACTATCACTCAATAACAATCCCTATTCGTAATTTATATTTCAACTGTATTAAATTATTTGGTAATTCTAAATATCGGAAATTAACCATTTTAAATAATTTTACCACATATTTGCGAAAATGATGATTCAAATATTAATAATAATATATTGATGTATGATTGGACTTGAGATATCTAGATAATAATAACCCACAAAAACATTGAAACATACGCAAATTTTATTTAAAATAAATAACAAATTTTATTAACATATTACAATTCAATACAGAATATACACACTTGCTTGATGACTCGCATGGCTTCCCCTGAACTACAACTGTATTATGATAAAAAACAAAACTAAATAAATAAATATCCCTAAATCAATGGATAATATGAAGAGGTTTAAAATATCAATATTCATTTTCTGATTATCAGGGAGTCACGATTACCATGGAGCAATATTAATAACAAATAAAAAAAAGTAATATTTACCTTCATATATATTATATTTTCATTTTCATCTTTATCCTAGATACAGCGAATATTAAATTTCTTCCCATGTTTAATGCTTTTAAATTACTGATCTGTTTTTAGAGCTAATTCTTCCCACAATAAAATTTAATAATTTTATTTAACTATTTTAATTTAACATTCCTTCTCAAATTTACTAATTTTATTTCATCATTTTGATCTAACATTCCTTTGCCCTAATCTTTACAATAGAGATACTTTATGTATGATGGGACTAAGTCAATGTCAACAAATAGGTATCTAGATCAATCATCATCATACATGCATATACTCTATACTCATGTTCTTATGACCATAATAATATTTTAATAATATTACCTTTCCAGCAAAGTTCTCAGCTGGCTGTGGAAATATTTATTAGATAATTTCATATCAGCATTGCTTTCACTTACAACATTCGTAGGTTTTATTAAACTCTTAAATTTAATATTTATTGACTTTCTTACTCTTGACTCTAATTGATAAATTAAACTAGATCAACAAAACAATATTCAAGTACAACAATAACACATACATTATCTGCATTCATTCTGACATCAAATTGAGTTTTGTGACCTGTATCTGACAATTATAAATAATGCTTAATAATAGCTATCTTTCATACACCTATAAGGAATATTAAACATTAACATGAGGCAAGCAGTGACCTGAATAAGAGAAAACCTTTTCATTAAGGTTGAGATATGCAAGGATTTTTATCACTAGTCATACAAAGAGATTTAGGTGTACCTATTACCTCTGGCCATCAATAAAGAAATCATCTTACGGTGTAGAGAATAACCAAGTGGAAAAACTCTTCCACTGTGTTTAAATACTTTATAAATATAGTATAAATATCTTAGTGATCTATGACTTCACTGGCTTGGTGGAGACTCTTTGTCCATCCACATTATATACAGGTCGAAACATCAACTTGCACAAGTAAAATTTTCATATCTACAATATTCTTGCAAGTTAGTGCACTGGAATATGAGCCAACAATTTTTCCAAGCATTAATCAGCTTGTATCTGGCCCTAACTTAATGATAATAATAATAAGAAATAATAAGAAATGCATATTAAATTTTCAAAACTATTTCCCTGCACTTTTATAGAATAATGATGATGTTTTAGCCCAACAGTCACACAATTTTTATAAACATAGCAATAAGTCTAAGCATTTGACAATAATTTCTGATCCGATTCATTTGAAACATTTCCTTTAATAATAATATCTCTCATTTTTTTAATGTTTGTAAAGTATTTAAAATAAGGCACATACAGAATGACTTGATATTAACTTCACCCACCCCCAAAATGATAATGATAATAAAAAGCATTTAAAATAAACACATACATAATGATCTGACATCAATATTTCTACCCCCAAAATAACAATTATTATAATTCTGACATGAATTAATTTTAAATGGATATATATGATAAAACATAAAAAAAGAAAAAAAATTTTTTTTCTAGATTAAATGTTCTACATAAATAGTGAATAATAAAAAAATATACTTATATAGTTCTTTGGAAGTGTTCTTCAAGTTTTTCCTTTTCTTCCTTGATTTGTTTGTATGAGCACGAGTCTATGTAGAAAAAGTTCTTTTGATAGAGTTTGATTCGTATGCCATCAGATATATGGTTTTTATGTTGCTAAAAAGATTTCCTCATTTTGATTTTATGTGGATCACAGCTGAACAGAACTTGTTTAAATTTTTAAAGATATAAGTCCACTTCTTGTTCTCTTTTTTTAAAAAATTTATTTAATATTCATATTGAACACTTTATATATGAAATCAAATTTAGAGTTTATTTTCTGTGGTTTAAATTTTACCATTTGCCGATTTGTCATCAATTAGTGCAAGACAATCGCAACCATTGATTAACTTCAGGAGATTAAATGTGTACCCAACTTAAAAATTTATTCGAGAGACATTTTCTTTTCTTCTTATAATTTCAAGAGACAAACGAATAATTTACAATAAACAATTTTTTTTCTTAAAAGAAATGTTTCTTTTAAGCTTTATAGCAAAGTTTCTCTATATGATTGATGAGAGAGAACTTACAAAAAAGAAATTCAGATAGAACAGCCCCCTTTTGACAAAATAGCAAAGCTTTTATAGCATCTGGTTTCTTGCTCTCATGCTCTCTCCCATCATGACATTTTATTGATCCTTGAGATCTTGTCAGTCTGTTTTCTTAATTAATTGACTCATTTCTTTTTTTTCTGGTTATCTTAACCTTTTGCCCTTTTGAAAAAACCATGCCAAATTTATATCAGCATTCTAACAGATAATCACCAATTAATTTTACACTTAAAAGATAATCACTAATTAATTTTACACTTAAATTCCTTTGTCATATATATCATTTAAATCACTCTGTTAATTTACTTGGGTAATACAACATGCATGGCACCCAGATTAAAGAGTAAATAACAGAAAGCTCTCTCCTCAGAATAAATAACAGAAATTTCTCTCCCCCTTTTACTTTTTCCATTAAAATAAAAAAAATATATATAGCAGCCCAACTTCAAACCCAGAATTTTGAACTAAATTTTGGCTGCGAATAATAAACTATTAAAATGACTTAATTTCTTTTTTAAGGATTTCCTCACAAGTGATGACAAGGAATAATTATTATTTAATTGGATAAAAGCCTGAAATTCAGGCAAAGCTGCTTGGAGTGTTGATGATAGACAAAATCTACGAAATATAACGTTACCGGACCCCCGCAACTTTTTATTTTATTTTAGACAACAAGGTTTTTTTTTTTGTAATATTGATTAAACAAATAATTTTTATTTTATTTAGAACTTGATTTCTTTATTATTAAACAAATTTTGATATTCATTTTCGTTACTTTTTGTGGGTTTTTTTTTTGGAACCTGACATTTTTTCAACAAATTTTGCTAATTTTTTTTCTTTTTATCATTTTAAAACTTTGGACCATTTCACGATGTCAAAAACTTTGTTTGAATATCCCACCACCAAAAAAATAGAATACAATTAATTGCGACTTGTTTAGAACTTAATTCTACCTTTTTTGGTTTTTTTTGGCTTGACTAAATAGTTTTTCTTATTATTAATTTTACTTTTTTTTAAACACAAATTGTTTTCACTTTGATTTATATTATGTTTGAATTAGCCTTTTTTTGGCCTACTACAAGAAACAGCTTTTTGAGCGGGGGGTGGGGTGGAATTTTGTACTGTTATTATTAACAAAAAGTCAACCAAAATAGTCAATTATTTTAACAGTGCTGAAAAAAGAGAATCAACTTTGAGACTTGTTTCAAATTTTGATTTCATTTTTGATTGACGTAATTTTTTTTTTAATATTAAATCAAAATTTACTTTTGTGTTTTTGCCGATTAAAAAATTGTTTTCAAACACCCACTCCCACACTCGCAAAAAGAATTGTAACCAAAAAGTCAAGAGTATACCGTTTTTTTTTTTAAAACAACTTTTTTTCACTTTTTACTTTGATTTCTATTTCGTTTGAATTACTTTTTTTTTGGCCTTCTACAAGAAACTGCTTTTGGGGGTGGGGGAATTCGTAATTTGTTATTAGTAACAAAAAGTCCACACCAAAATTGCATTTATTTTAACCCCCAGTTGCAAAAAATTGAATCCAAATACTTGTCAATTTCTAATGAAATGAAATGAAAAAAAAAAGGACACAAACTTTGGACTTTTTTAAAATTATTTATTCTTTTATTGCTGTAATAAAAAGTGGACATTATGTGCCTAAAAAAAAGGACACAATCTCACACACTTTCTGTACTCGGCAATTCTGCAGAAAAGTTTTAAAATTGCACGTTCGTCTCAGACCTTTAAAAATAGTGGTCTCGAATATTTTCCAGGCTGAAACATGACTTAGCACATGAGCTTTGTCGAAGCCTGTTCGAACATACAGTTTGACAATTTTTTTACATAGTAACCTTTTTTAGGGAAGGGTGGGGACAATATGACAATTATTAATAATTAACATTTTTTAAATCAAAATGACATTACTCTATTACGAAGATTTGAAAAAGTCGTACCGCCTTGAAATTTCAACACCGTCAAGTGATACGGTAATCAGCTATGAATACAACAAATACCCATAAATAGTTTTGAAGCACAAAACAGGCCGTAATATTTTTGTGCAATGTCATGTAAAGTGGCCTAGCTAAAGGGGTTAATACAATATGTAAATATTATATTAGCCTGTATAGGTTGCGGCCATCGAAATGGCATTTTTGTGTTTTGACATGTAAACAATGACCCAAGCAGCCATGCCCAGATTTCAGGCTTTTACCTTTAATTGTGAACTTTATAATTAAAGTCCACAATTAGATTAAATACACACACACATTTCACATATACGATTCTTTAAACCTGTTTAATATTTTAATTCTTAATTATTATTATTTTTTATAATTTAATTTCATGAACTATTTGTTTCTAACTTATCAGTATAAAATTATGACCATCCATTATCACTATCTAATGTAGTTTTACAAGTTGCACATCCCTCTCCTTCTTTCCACTTAACTATTAAATGATGTATATCTTTAATACCAAATTGACTCATAAATTAATGTTAAATAAAACAATCTTTTGATTAGAAATATTTTAATGACAAATGTTCAGATTGCCTACCAAGTAAAACATATGCAATCCCTATGAATATGGGTTCAAACCTAGTCTTGGCTAAAAATTTTGTTTATTAATAATAATATATATATATACAAACTATGAGAAATTTTTTTTATTAAACCTTATTTTGCATAATTAACTCAAAAATGGAGTCTTGGGCAAACCCAAGGACTACAATATATATATATTGTAATGGTTATATTTGTATGCTTTGTTAACATAGTGCAAAATTCGACCACCAGACAGAAGAACAGCACTAAAGGTAGGGAAACTACCTGCAGTACTGAGTTCAAACATGGTTTATTGGTTTCACAATACACACTTCAAAACAATGCATCTGATGCTACATTAGTAAAAATTTCTTTAGGTATGGGGATCAGGGAGATACAAGAGACTCATTTACTTTATTTTGGAGTTAGATATCTAATAACAATAAATCTAGACATTTATATATATTTAAATAATCGAGGAGATACTATTCTGAATGTGTGTTGAATAAATAAACACATGACAACAGACTATGCTTTGAAATTATTTTAATGAATACATTTAATAATAATGAACTTCTGGTAGTGGTATTATTATCCTGATACCCTTTATATTTACAAAATGAGGTACAATTATTTATTAATATAATTTAACTATCTGAATACTTGGAATAAGTGTTTACCAGATCATGCCTCCGAGAATTTAATATCTTTTGTAATGCAAGAGTTTAAATCAGAAAATGATAATTGCAGTTGCGGTCATATAAATTTATTCAAGTAAATAATAGATTTAACTTACAGAAAGAATTAATTATGGGCAGACATTGATCTGAGAGTGAATTCATGCTGGATAATGTAAAGATGGAGTCTTACTTGAAATACTAAAATTAATTACGAAGAAACATGTGGTACATTTAGAGATGTGATGCGAAGGTGGCAATACATTGAAACCGTGGAGCCAGTGAATAAATTTAAAATGATGGGCTGGCATTTGCCATAGGCCCAAAAGGTAAAGTGATCACATTAGCATCATCAGGTGCAAGGGACCATGCAGCAATTACTCCCTGACTGCATGACAGGTGTCAAGTCCTATGGGATCATTTCTTATGTCCGCTTATATAAGAAGAGGATACATTATTCACTGTTGATGCAGGATAACCAAGGTTCAAAAATGGGTTATCACATTTATAAACTAACACACATCTATCTAATGTAAGTATCAAATCAGACTTTTAAAATTAAATTAGAAATTTACGACTAAATCTCCCAATACCAACCTTTAATAATTTAACTTATTTTGCCCTCAAATAAATGTAATTAGTGGATTTGTTGAAATACCCTAGCTTTATTATTAAAACTCAAAAGCAGGTTTAAAAATGGAATTTGTAAGTTTGGGATTGTTATTTTAAGAATTAATATGTCTGCCACCTACTTTGTGGTAGACTCTCACATTTACAATAATGAAAACAATGAATGCATATCAATTAATATAGAACTAATTTGAACAAAATAATTTACCATGAATAAAATATCAATAATATGACTTGCAGGACACACATCCATTATTTCATGTAATCATTTATTCTCTAGAAAATTATGGTGATTTCCGAGCTGACCAGCCAACATAAGTACATAGCAGAGATCTACAATTTGATCACTGCAAAGTATGGCAACCATTTTAATTATTATTTACATTTAAAGATCAGCTGAGTCCAGTTGGAAATCTTATAGGCATGCTATTACTAAAGTAAAAAATGCAAAATAGAAATATATACCCAACAAAGTAGAGAATAGTCAGGTAAGCTAACTTATTGGAAGAGATTTACAGAGTTTAGATAAATAAGTATATTTTATAAGTAAACAATTTATAAAATTTAGCTATAGCTTGGAAATAGAAATTTAGAGTACTCTAAAGATCTTGGGTATAGATACCTGTTTTATAAGGAGATGAATTTTCACTTTTCAGAGTTTATAACAGCTGTTCCCCTTTTCTAGCACTCATATTATGGTGTTCATTTTAATATTTATGGCAGCTTCCTGTCTATCTTGACAGCAGATTCCCATTAGTCAATTTTTGAAGGGCACATGTGGAGGTTCAGGCATTTGACTGATCATTTCTGGAGGAGAATAGCTATCGCTTTCTACTCGAACATGTTAAAATATTCCCCTCTATGAAAAATTAATTTTTGATGGCCAGAAGCACACAAATCAAAATCCGGATTTACAAGATTCAAGACAAAGCAAAGCACAACCAAATTAAATTAATTTTGTCCCTTTATACTGATCATGTTTCATTTTTATCTTTCAATTTTCAGATCAATCCAAATTGAAGATTTTAATTAAATCAGAAAACTACATTTTCTATTGTTCAGATTTGTTTTTACACCTTTTAACATTTTGCAGCAATTAAAACTTTTAGAAATTTTTTCCTAATTAATCCATTATCTTTCACTGACCATGACTTGCAAAATTTCAAAAAACACAGGTGATTTATAATTTATTTTACATTTTTAAAATTAAAATTGAGTTTCAAAGTTACTATTTTAAAATAAGATTTTAGAAAATTAGAAATAAATGAATGAAAGTTTATAACTTAAAATAAAATAGATAAAGCTATATAAACATTATATAACTAAAAAAAAAGAATTTTGAAATTATATCAAAATATTTTAATTTACTGTTTAAATCTGCTATCGAAGTGTGTGTGCATTTACAGTGAATTCGACAGATGCTTATATATTTAATACTGCTACACACACAATTCAATACCAAAAGTTTAAATTCAGGTAGGATAAAGGTGTTAGGTGAGAGATGATAGAAAAGATGAAACTTAAGATTCGAATTCCAATTTTACTGTTTCAATATATATATATATAATTCCAATATTGAAACAAAATACAATATTAAATGTCCACAACTAAATTCTGGTACTTGTCAAGATATCCCAAAATAATATCATAAGTGAGCATTATTTGTGTTCATAAAATATTGTAATAAAATAATAATAGGTTCGATAATATAATATCTTGTTATGGAAATTATTCCATTTTAAGAATCAGCAAAATTAATATACCAATTAATCGCAATTACATACTTTCCATAGGTTCAAATAAGTATGAATGACATTCATATCTGATTCCCTTGTTTATGGATTACCTAATATATCCAAAATAAATTTATTTATGTTGTTTAAATTTATTATTTTAATAAAGCATAAAACAAACAGCTACAAAACCTTGAGTGTATTAGAATGAACGGACTGCACTATTGCTTTCAATAATTTCCTTAGTACATTACTTTAACTTAGATTAAATTTAAGGTTAGCTGGAATACAAATATTCATTCAACCTGTAAAAATATACCTTGCATCCCTTTTCTAAGCTATTCATCATCAACCAAAATAAAACTAAAAGAACAGAGTACTTTTGGCTAAGCTCAGAGGGTTTTAAATGTCATATGCCACAATAATAAGAGCAATAAGGGTGAGTAGTAACAGATAAATATTATTAAAATAAAAGCAATGTAGAAATTAAGAGAAGATTTCTCTTATTCTCTTTAAAATATAATGGCATTTAATATTTAAAGCATGTGCCATTAAAGCATTAGGTTATTTTAAAATTCTCTAGTCACAACACATCTTCCAACTACTATCTTTTAATAACCATAATGAGTATCTTATTGTTATGATCAGATTTGCAATTAAATTTGTTTTTAGCAAATAGAAGCATGGTTTCTTTATGTCTTTGCCACATTGTCTTCTTCTTTTACGATAATTTTATTCTTAGGTGAAATAATCTTCTCAAATTATTTTATATGTAAAATGGATATCTCAGGGTTTGTATAACTAATAATTTAATAATTATAAATTTTAATCTTATCTTCTAATTTTGAAAAATCTATCAGATAAAGAATAAAATTCTAGTAAAGAAAACAGTGAGACATATGCTTACTCTTAATATACTGTCTCCCTAAAACTACAATAATAATTTTTAAAATTTAAACTAAATATGAAAACTCTTTAATTTAGAATAAAATAATATATTAGGATAGTATTTAGATATAATGAGTGGATAAGGGATTTTATGGCTACTCAAAATACAGCACTTTAAATATTTTCTAAATTCAAACCAAGTAACTTTATCATTAGAATTTATAATAATTAATAAATTAATCTTTTAAATTAGACAATCACAGTGATCCTTTAAATAAATGAAATTGACTAATGTGATCTTTTAATAATGAATAAATAACTATGATTATTCTTAATAAATAAAATAATACATTTCTTTGATGTATTTTTAACATCTGAGATGCATATTTTAATAATGTGACTTTCATATCAAATTCTATATGTTCATGTACTCTCGATGCATAAAAGTAAAGACAATTTATGATAAACTTTATGATATTTAGATTTCTGAAGGTGTGCAGATGACGAAAAACAATTGAAAAAATAAGTTAGCATTAAAAATAAAATTTATTTTTATTTAACAACAAACAGTTTTGTTAATTTTACAATATTATCAAAATAAATTCTTTGGATACACTAAACAAAATATAATATGGTGAATTATAATTCCAGTTTAAAATTAATAAATAAATAAAAAATTTTTGGATGATTTATGAAATCTACAATATTGACATTGAATAAGTTGTCACATTTTTGCAAAAACAATCATTCTATTGTAATGTCTCTAATGTATTTAATTTACTTATAAAATCTAACTTTCCAATCCATGTAGTAAAATAAGTGCTGAAGATGTATATTTTTTACTAAAGCCATATATACAAATTTAAAAGTTTAATGTTAAATATTTATGATATTTACATCTAGAGGTGCAGGCAAGGCACAGCTACAAGACTTTACCAAAACAAACAACTTATACTCCAATATACTAAGAGAGTGACCATGATAAAGTGATGGCAATACACTAATAGGATAAAGTCATGGGAGTACACTACCACTGGATTTATACAAAATGTATTATAAAGAAAATCCACATTAGGGATGATAAGGCAAAGGCAAAATAAATTATGGAATGATCTCAAGGGAAGCTAGGACTTTATTACTAGTCATATAAGTAATTAGAATGGACCATCAAGAGAAAAACAATAATAATAAAAGGATTTGCCTTAATAAAACATCATATACTTAAATATAAGGTAAAGAACAATATAATTTACTGGAAAATATCTCAACATAAAATAGAGACTGATGGTCAAATCTCTTTATAATACACTGGCAAGATAAACATTAACAAGGAAGAGAATAATGCTTCACTCTTTTTAAAATATACAGACAAAATAAAATGCACTCAATACAAAAGAGAGATTAATTCCACCATCTTTTTTAAATATAGCAACAACTAATTGATGTGTAAAACAATGAATCGATAATTAGTGCTAAATATAGTTTAATAAAATTATGGCATAAAATAAAGACTAGAAATGTACATCAGCTTCTATACTTGTCAGCATTTGTATATACATTCAAAATAAATACCTTTATGTTAGGAACAAATATAACACATTTAAAATATAGCATTATCAAACTATTAATATTCTGAGAACTTTTGATAATATATTTCATAAGTGATTTATTAAAATAATATACCAAATAAAGTGCATAAAATAGTAATAATAGCATTTTACAATATCATGAATATTAAAACTTAATAACTATACCCTTTTACCAAAATAAAAAGAAAGTCTTTCATCTTGGTTCATACCATTTGACAGGATACAATCAATGAAAATGGAGTTGTGAAACTATTGCAGATTTTCAACTTACTATAATATAACATACTTAACTGACAATATTTTACACAGTAAGGTTAAGAAAAAATATTTGTATAACTATTCAAATTGATGAAATATATTTCATGAATAAAGCACAAATATCAATGCATATTTAATATTTCAATAGAATGTCACATCAACTTTACATATATTTTGAAACCACATTTATTAACAATAAGAATTAAGGAGCAATCTTTTCAAAAGTTACATTTTTAGAATGGACAAAATTCTAATAACAACAATGTAAAGAATCAGATGTTTTGGAATACATGGAAGATAATAAGTTCATAGATAAAATTTTCTTTTTATAATTCACGAGTATTCACATTTTAAAATTATATGCAATCTAGTATCTGTTGGTAAAAAGCAATAACTTTGGAAATAATAGTAAATTCAAAGGAATAAATTTGTATTGGTATCTCAGGAATATTATATTTAAAAGTACATATTATTATACTAATAAATTTGCATAACAACCTACAAATCAATGAATTTAACTTCAGTATGGTTGAAGTAAACATAATAAAGATATTTAGTGAATAAATCAATTTCAATATCTCTAGTAACAATAATAAATGTCATTTTAAATACAATAGCTTTTAAAATAATTCATTTTTTAATATATTAATGTTATCTTTAAATAAATGTTTTATTATAATAACAATAATGCGTGTTATCTAATTTTAGTCATTCATTCATAATACATTTAAAAAATAAATATGTATAAATGTCTAATAATATAAATTTTCTAAGAAAACTGCATTTTAAAAGCTTGAAATAAATAAATTATTCCTTATTGACAAATGTATGAATTCAGGTGAAACATTTATAAAGTATTTTATAATTGCAAAACATGTTTTGCTATTTGGATTTAAAAGTCTTTCATTTAAAATGAATTAATTTTAAAAAAAATCCCTTTTTTAATACATGAAAGTTTAAAATATTTTAAAAGTAAAAGTTGCTTAATGAATAAAAGTCTTTAACAGTCTTAATGCTTTAACTTTGTAATATCATCTATCTATAGTATGGAAAATAGAATAAAAGTTCTTATGGAACAGGAATGATAATGTTTTTTTTTTAAAAAAATCTATTGAAACATTTAATTCTAATGGAAATAATTTAATTTCTGTTGAACATTCTATTGACTTTCCCATAATGCACATTTTGTAATTTGATTTCAAACACCAGGGAGTTTAAAAGATTCTTATTTCTTAGACCGTACAAGCTGTGTGATGGCGCTTTACTCAATCTTTAATACACATAAATATAACGTACCTGGCCATCCTTGCTTTATTGTCCAATTTATGCTATTATCAAAAAAATAATTCTACACTAATTATTGTCTGGTATTATATTTATATATAAAAAAAGTCTACATTAATTTATCTAATTATTTTTTATTGGAAATGAACAAGTTTTTGTTTTTAAAAACACGCTTTTATTTTAATAACATTATCGTGTCAGACTTTTTTGTCTTTATTGTCCGATTTCAAGTATTATTTTGAGATTAATTAAAAAAAAATACATGTATAAATTAATTGCTGTACTTCTTTTGGATTATCTACTTATTTATTATTGAAAATGAACAAGTTCTTTTTTGTTTTTGCTTTTAAAAACATGCTATTATTTTAATAATCTTATTGTCTCGGCTTTTTTTTTAAATTGTGCAATTTCAGGGTCAGGAAGGGGGAATATGTCAGCATGTAGTGCTGGAATGTGCAGGGGGGAGACTGATGGTTTTGATGATCTAAAGGATCATTCAGTAGATGAAGTAACAATGCAACTTCAGTTATTTGCTTTAGCTCATATATGTTCTCACATAAAGCTGAGTTTTCACGTGAGTTCTCTGCAATGGTGCTTGTCACTACCCTTTCACAATTGTTAAAAACTTTGAAAGTTGTGTATGGAAGTGCACCAACACATTTTAAATTATTACTATGCAATAGGGAGTAGATCATTACTTGTAACATACATTTCAAGAGTTGTAGTCAGTTGATTTCTATACACCCTCACATGATACGGTAACGATCTGTGAAGTGTGTGCATGTGCAGAGTTTCATGAAGCACATCAATGAGCCATAAGATTGGTGTGCAATGACATCTAGGCCTGCTAATGGCTAATATGAACAGAACTGTTCTAGAGGCTGTAAGTTTGGCCACATAAATGGCATTTTTATGTGTTTGGCACATAAAAAGTGCCATCAGGTCGTTTGTATGGTCAAAAAAGTCACTACTGTTTAAAAATTTTAAGATTGATCTTGGACAATGATTTAATTTAGCACTTCATTCTTTCTAAAACTTTAAAAAATAAAACTAATTAAAAATAGTTACAATTAAAACAAAATATTTGAAAACCAGGCACTCTTCACAAACCTGGGAGCTTAATTGTAAGTGTAGAGGATTTGAACTCAGACTTTCAATCACCCTTCAACTATCCACACTATCTCATACAACTGATACACATAACCACACACATGTAGAAAAGACTAATAATCACCAATATACATATTTCATGCTAAACCAGCACTCATCAGTTGGTCCAGATTATCATCTCTCACACATATATAATCAAAGCTCAGTTTATATTAAGATAGAAAATCTTCATACTTTAATGGACAGGCTTCAATCCACTGCAACGTCCAACTTTTCAGCCATCCATATCATTGAAAATATGATGATGAAAACTCAAATTCCATGCTGATGCTAATATTATTGCCATGCCCATGTTGACCTGAAGTCACTCTGATCCCTCATGTATAGGACAGTATCCATTAAATACATATAAGAAGGATGGACAGGATACAAGCTTGATATGTAAATATTTGAAAACCAGGCACTCTTCACAAACCTGGGAGCTTAATTGTATGTAGAGGATTTGAACTCAGACTTTCAATCACCCTTCAACTATCCACACTATCTCATACAACTGATACACATAACCACACACATGTAGAAAAGACTAATAATCACCAATATACATATTTCATGCTAAACCAGCACTCTTCAGTTGGTCCAGATTATCATCTCTCACACATATATATAATCAAAGATGATAATCTGGACCAACTGATGAGTGCTGTTTTAGCATGAAATATGTATATTGGTGATTATTAGTCTTTTCTACATGTGTGTGGTTATGTGTATCAGTTGTATGAGATAGTGTGGATAGTTGAAGGGTGATTGAAAGTTTGAGTTCAAATCCTCTACACTTACAATTAAGCTCCCAGGTTTGTGAAGAGTGCCTGGTTTTCAAATATTTAACTAAAACAAAAATAATTAGTTGATTCTTTTCTGCGACTAAACATGTAAACAAGAGTAATTAAGTATGAGAAAATGTATTGATTAGCTTTACTAATAACCTATGTCATGTGACTAATTTTGAGGGCTAGAAATTAACATTTTGATTATTTAATCAGAAGTCATAGACTTTTTAGAATTCTAGGAAAGATTGCAAAAAATACACTGATTGGCATATTATGTCTAGACAGTAATTTTTCTAAACTAGTATTTTTTTAAAAACAAATTATTTTGAAAATTAAATGTATTTACAATGAATAAAAAATAAAATATTACAGACTAAAAATTATGTCATTTTAAACAGAACATTATCTTATACTATTTTTCTTTAAATACAGTTTTTTTTTTTTTTAAATAAGTTCCTCAAATATTTTAAATTGTATTTTTTAAAATAAAGATGTTTAAAAATAGCTTTAGCATTAATCAAACCAGGAAATTTTTAAGTAAAAAATAAGTTTTGTCCGGCATGCATTCTCAAATACATCCTATTATTCTTTATCTAAAGATTGAGCTTAATTATAAAATTAATTCTTGACTTTAAAAATTATTTATTTCTTTAAATCAATTAAATCTGAAATTTAATAAAAATATTTTTACTACATTTAAAATAAAATAAGATATTTTTAGTTAATTTAATAATTCATAACATAGTCTTAAAAGTTTGAACTTGTCTTTAAAGTTTTACACTAACTTTAACATTTAATAAACTCTAATAACTAAACTAGGATGTTTTTAATTTTAATATTTAAAATTAAACTTACTAGAGCTTTACATTAGTAATATCATTAAGCTTAAGCATTTAAAAATTATAATACAGCTATTAAAGGGATTCAAACATTGTAAAGTGGCTCTTAAGATTACTTTTTAAATCATAAAAATTATAAAAGTTATTCTAAATTCGCTAATTAGAAATGTAAACATTTAATTATTAAATAGTAACAAAGTTTCCTCATCAAAAAAATTAAACTATTGATTTTTTAAAAATACTATGCTACTATAAAGCTTGACAGTCAGCTTTAAGATAAAAACTGGAGGTCACAATATATATATTGAAAATGCATTAAAATACAGAAATATTGTGTTATTTTTATGTGTGATAATAATAAATACAGACTCATATAAATACTACTGAATATTTATTTCATGTATATATATGATATTTACAAATCTATACAAGATTACTTAAATCAGTTGGCATATAAAGTTTTCTATACTGTATGCCTGATACATTGGCTTGATATAGTGTTGCAAGGTAACTATTACTGTAAGGAACTTCAGGTGCCCTTTTAGGATTACGTAACACTTCCAGTTGTACCATGATTTCTTGTCTTGAGTGTAGATATGGTGACACTTCCAACTGTCCTTTTACAGCTTGCCTAATGTTTGATTATAAACTAGCCATTTTCAGTTTTAATGTGAACTTATTTCATTGTTTTAGCTATATAGTAGACAATGTGTATACTGCCATTCTGGTCTGATAGTAATTTGTTGTTGTCTGACTTTATTTCCAACTGGACTGACTATTTATAATCAGATCTTATTCATAATGAAAGCAATTGGATTCACTGAGTATCATCACCCATTGGCCTGTCTCTGTTATTGGATATATTTTTTTGTGGTGACAGATGATCAATCTCATTAAGATAAGATGGAATCAGGATTAGCCTATTAGTTTAAGGAAAGATGAGATGTAACACATTGTGTAGAATAAATAAATCTAATTATACTTTATATAAAAAGATAATTGAATTTACAGAAAAAACAACATTATATAATTGAGTTTTCAGCTAAAATTTAAATATATTTCAATTATCTTCACCTTGGAAAACTCTCATTGTAAAAATTCAAAATTATATTCCATCATAATCTAAAAAATTGAAATTATAATTTAATTTTGGTATAATTTTGCCATCACCAATCTTAAATATTAATTCATTTCAGGATAAAAATTTATCTTAAGTTAATCTAGTAGAATTATCTATAGCTTCTCTATATCACTACAGAATTCTTAATTCATTTATTCATCTTAAATATAATTCATAATTACTTTGGAATCCACTTTAGAACCTTAATTGCCATTTGTTGATATGGTTAGCACCAGTAAAACACATCGATTAAAACTTTTTCATTTAGGCATAATTTCTTTTATTATTAAGTTGCTTTTACTAAAACTAGTCATCTACATTTAATTCTATGATTAATTTTACATATCATCTATTAATAATCTTACCAAGATATATATATATTAGTTAATTTTTTCTAATTCACACCTATTAATTTTGATTTGCTTTTTTTTTTTTTTTAAAGTTATTGAACATAATTTTAATATTTTAACTTTGGATTATTTTATACTGTTTATTCTTGTACATTTTCTGAATGTTTGATTTTTATACATATATTTAACTAAATGTTATTGCATAGAGTTTTTACATATTGAAGTTATCAAACGGTAAATTTAATTTCCTCAAAAATAGCAACAAAATTATAAAATCTAATTTTATAATTATAAGAAAGCGGATATGGATATGAAATATTTAAAAATTAAATAATCTATATAAATAATATTTAAAATTATTGTTTTAGTCATACTTTAAATTTACAGGGAGGTAAAGTGAAGATCGGCAGCGTTAATGATGTATAAACCTTTTAAATATTCCTAGTTCAGTACTTTATAATTTGTTCTTTTAAAAAATAGCTCTAATTTTTAGCAAACGTTAGATTTATTAACATTAAATTGCTTATACATGAACGTCAAAATTTGTATGTATTATGCAAAGTAAAAATTGGAATTATTGATGCTTTTTTTTTTTCACTTAAAAAATTAAGAAAAAAAAAACATACAACACCAACAAAAAGTCCATAACTTATTAATTTTACAATTTTTTAAAAAAAGAGGTGGGAGATAAATCAATTCTTACATTCAAACTTAGTTAAATTTTATCCAATTGCTTCGCTTTATCAAAAAGCGAATATTTTAACATGTTACGTTTCTCCATGGAAGGGGGTCCTTTTATTTTTGGCAAATAAGTTGACAACTCTTGTCAATATGCGATGCTCATTCTATTAATATACACAACTCCGGATTCAGTTTCGTAGACTCTGAAAGAAACGAATTTAAAAAGAAATAGCTTGTAAATAGCCTACATTTTTTGTCTATTTATTTTTTTTGAAGATTTCTTGCAAAGTTAAGTATTAAAAAATTTAGAAATCATGATTTTAAAATCTAATCGTAATTATTGATGACATCATACGAAGAATCGAGATGAAGTTTCTTCACATTGGTCTGTTACTGCTACTCTTCCAACTTTACTTAGGTGAGTGCGATTATTGTAGTGGAAGCTTCCAAAATAGCTTGTACAATTTTATTAAAAATTTGATCTTTGAGAAGAAAAAAAAATTCAAGGTAAACTATTAGACGTTATCTGTTATAATAGTTAATTAATTCCATTCTGGAGTAATGTAACTCAAAATTATTAAAATTTTATTAGAAAAACGTTACTTGCAAAATAGCTTTTTTTTTCTTCTTCCTTTTTCATTTATATATATAGTATCGTTTTTATTTCCAACGTTTTATTGATTTCGCTTATTATAAATTAATTTTATTTTTTTTGAATCTGTACTCTGATCGTAAATTCATACAGATGGGCTTTGAGAATGAAAGAAAGAAAAATCCTTGCTTTTAAAAAAGCATGCTGTTTAAATAAGCTAACTTTATTAATTTTTAAATATTTAGGAGTTGTGTGATGAATGAATTTGTCACTGAAGAAGAGAAATAAACTAACGGACGCACTCTTAATCGAAATACTATAGATTTTTTCTCTTTTCTATCCCCATATGAAATATTTTGAGTTTCAGGAATCAAATAATAACCCTAAATGGGAATATATATATACTGTATTAATAAAAAAAACTTTTCATATATTTGAAAAATATATATTTTTAAATTAGTATGTGTGCAATACATACAATAACAAAAAACACAATTTTATTTTAGATTTCTAAGTTGTATGTTATCTAATCATGCAAATCAAATATAATTACAGTGCGTTTTTGTTGTAGATACTGTTAAATTGGTATAATTGCAGTTATATAATTTTTAATACTTGAGATCTTCTCTAATTGAAAATTAAAAGCATTTTTATTTATATTTGATAGTAGACTGTTAATCAGCAGAATTTAAATAGATAGATGACATAAGTGACCTCATTAACAACAACAACAGTCAGTCGTGATAAAATAATATTTCACAGTTCTCAATAGTTGGTAGTAGAACAGCTTTAGTAAAAGTTATTCAAATTTATTTTAAAGAGATCCTAACTTCCTACTGAATAATGTACTAAAGTTTGTATTAAGGGCAGTAATTCATTATATTTAGAGCCTATTAATAAAAACCGTTATCTAAAAATTAGCTTAGAGATTTAGATCTGGCACTGCTACCTAATGCCCACTGATTATTTGAGCTTACAATAGATATCTTTAAAATAGTATAAATAAATTGCATATTTCGTAATGCAGGTGTTAAAATTAAACAGAACATCATGTGACCCAATGTTTGGTATATGCATTAAAATTTATAATTAATGTTAATACAATATTGCTCTGACCTTCTAAGATTGTCTTTTATTTTGGTCTCAGAAATGAATGTTCAGTTAAAAAGAGATTTTCAAAAATAATGACTTGTCATATAGATTTACCAATTAAAAATAAATATAGGGCAGTGTTTATTTAGATCTAATTTCCTTCACAAATAGTCAATGTTGTGTTAAAGTCATTTCTTCAATAGGTGCTAATAATAATCTGATTAGCCCATAATACATTAATACTTTTATTTTTGAGTTAAGAATAATTAGATATCTCTTTACTATCCAGTTTTGTATGTTTATGAGAAATGATTATAGGTCACCCAAGTGAAAAAAATCTTAGTCTGTCTTTGCAAATTTTCAGTTACTCAAAAAAATTGAAACACAACTATATTTAATCCTAGATTAAATTATAGCAAACAAATACATTTTTTTTCTATACATAAATGTTAATTTTTTTCACCAAAATGGAGGTTGAATTATGATAACATGCTATATTATGTTCACATTGTTTGCCAGTCTCCTAACAGCATTAATTATTTTTAATATTACATCAGGCACTTTACTGGCATTGTGTTAAAGTTTTATTTTAAAATAAGAAAGCATAATTAAAATTCTCAATCATAATGGCATTTCAAATTCATTTTTTTCTGGTTAATATTCTGTGGGTTTATTTTTAGATATATCTAAAAAATATCACTTCAATTGAATTATGGTTGATTACAGTTTATTATTACAGATTCTTTAAAATTAATTATAGCTTAATTGGAAAAAAATCTGACAATTTAGTGAGGGTGGTGCCTATTGCATAAAAAAATATAAAAAGTAAAATGAGATAGAAGCCATAGAAGTATATCATTTCTCCTATACTGTTGAAAGTTACACTATATAATTGTAATATTTTTATTTCTATACTTGCATACTGATGTGCATATAATCCAATGGTAACTAACTTGGAAGTTTATATAGCCTTTTATTGATCAATCCTGGATATGTAATTACATTTGCTACAAGCCAACTACTGGAAAAATAAATGGTAAGTCTTATTGTGACCAATATTTACCAAAACTTTAATTTAAATCTAGGCTGTGGCTATGGCAGAAAAACGTACTAACCATTAAAACACATAAAAATAAATGAAACATTTTTCTACCACATTCAAATACAGGAATTTTTTAAAACTAAAATGAAAAAAATGTACTTAAAATGATAAATGATTCAAGATTTCCCTAATAAAATAAATCATGCATCTGTGAACAAATTTAGATTAATTTCCAACATGAGTATGACTTAAATACAATTTTACATAGAAACAATACAGAGAAGCTTCTGAATCTATTAGTTGTCAATGGTATTGAAACAAAACATCATATTCATAATAATAATCAGTTACATTTGTTCATATATTTGTAAAAGTCTAGAAACTCAAATAATAAATGAAATCTAATTCTAAATGAATAATAATAACAATAAATAATTAATAGAAATGTCAATTTTGAATCAACTATGTTTATGCTTGTTTTGTTTTATCTTGACAGAGGAATTAAAATTATTAATCATATATTTTTTTCAGATTAGTGAGGGACTCTGAATTTTTTCCATTATTTGATAATTTACTTTTTGCAATTATTGCTTACATTCTGTTGTTTTTTGATGAAAGTCAAGCAAAAAGATTTGAGGCAGTAGATAAGACAAAAAATGACATAAATAAACTGGCATTGATAGATTATTTATCAAATGATTGATTATTTGGAAATTTATAAGAAGTCCAAGCACTGGAAGTGACAGAGTTTGTCTGTGATCCACAGTGTTTGAGCTCCAAAATGTGCTACTTTATCACTGCACCAAACGATGCAAGGCAGGTTTTTTAATGATTTATCATTACATTTAAATTATTTAAAATTGTGAATTAAATCTTAATCTTCAATATGATGGCTTAGTTTGAACTATTTGTTTTCTAAGAAAAATAAATTTATAAATAATATATATTTTTAATTTTATTTAAAAATGTATTTTAAAAAGTGTATTTTTAAAATAGAATAATTTTGTCAAAAAAAACAAAAACAATATTAGCTACTTCTTATAATAATAACAACATTTCACTCTTTTTATGTTGTTATTATATATTAAAATAAAAAAGCAAAAATAAAAAAGGAAAGAGAAAGTATTGAAGATTAGCTACCTCTTGTAATTCCATTTTTTTTCATTTAAGTGTATTAATCCAAATCCCAATATTAATTAGAAGGTTGTGGATTTAAAAGACTAGTAAAAGTTATTCCAAAAGTTAAGTCAAGTAACAAACATGTTGATGAAATCATAAATATTATACAAAGAAATTATTAAAAATGAATATAAATTAATTATATAATATTAGTGAGGGATTATAATGCAATAGAAAGTTTAAAAAATGATATGATTGTATAAAATTATGATTTAAGATCAAAAACTAAGAGAAATAATAGGTTGGTAAGGTTTTATAGAAGAAAAAATAATTTATTAATAGTGAATACAATGTTCAAAAATCATGAATAGGATTTACATATGGAAGACTGCAGATTATAGAAGCAAATTTCAATTTGATTACATATGTAAAACATTAAAAAGATTTAAAATTTCTTGTTGAAATTGATTGAAACTATGTTGAATGAAAGAATATAAAAAGAAATGTAAAAAAAGGATGTGAGATATTAATAAATGAAATAAATCATTTGATTTTTATTTTTATTTTAAATTTTCATATAAGAAAATTAGGATAAATAATTACAAAAACTAAATATAAATAAAAATATTTAAGAAAAATTTAAAGGAAACTGAAAATAAAAATAGTGAAGTATATGAAAAATAAAAAAATAAAAAATATTGAATTAATAATGAGATGATTAATAAAATGAAAAAAGGGGGGATAAAAATATTGAAGAAAATAAAAGTGTGTATAAATAACTGATTACTAAATGGAGAGATGTAACTGAAAAAAATAAAATAAAAATGATTATGATAAGAAAAGAAATAAATTAAAATAGAATTATGAAAAAAAAAGGTGATTTAAATTATACCAGAATTTAAAAAAGAGTGAGGTTAAAAAGAGAAATGACAGTTCAACTAACAAATAACAATGTGATAATGAAAAAAAAAATGTTTTGAAAATACAAACAATTATATCCAAAAAACAGGACTGTATATATATATTTATTTCTATTAAATTTATATCAATTCTACTAACTTACAAAAAGTCAAGAATTTATTTATGAATGGAAAAAAAGCTTAAGATTTTTAAGATGCAGATTTGGAGAAGAATAAAAAAGATAAAATGAAGAAATAGAGCTTTTAATATTGAAGTATTAATAAAATTATATGAAAAGAGATTATATATTAATAAAATGATTGAACCTAAGAAAAATTATATTCATATATTTGGAAGTAGAGGAATATGAAATATGTTCAAAGATATATAAAGTTTAATGAGAAGGGAGTTTTAAAACTAGAGAGAGAATCATATGAGTGTTCGAAGAATAGAGCTGTGGAAAAAGATGAGAGAGAATTGTTGAATTGATATATAGGATCTGTTTTTGGCAGATAATCAGTGATACTAATAATGAATTTAATTTACTGATTAGTTAAAAATAAAGTTGTGCTTTTTATGGTTTCGAACAATGGTAAAGTGTCAAATCCACTACTTGAACATTTTAAAATTGATTTTTAGCTTGACCTGTTACTTTATTATTTGAATATCACATCATATGAATTTCAGAGAAACACATTATATAATTATTACTAATAATTTTTTTGAATCAAGAATTACAATAAATACTTTTTTATTTAGAAGATAATAAATTCTCCTCACTGACACAAATTAAATCAGCAATGTTAAATGTGAGGATACTCTCATTCCAGCTACAAAATAAAGACTTTGAGAAAATAAGAACAACCATTTTATTTTCAAATCTAAATGCACTTATATAGGCTGATTTTTAGTGTCTTGAAATGAGAGTGTGAATATATTAAATCATTCACTTTGCAACACTTATGAAATATTATAGTTTACTTCTTACTAGTATTAGATGTTAAATTATATAATAATCAACAAGTTTTACTAGTGCAATGACAGATTGTAATTTGATTTAGAAGGTAATAAATCCTCCTCACTAGCACTGTACATAATATCAAATTAGTGATGTTAAATATGAGGAAGTTCTTATTCCAGTCACAAGATAAAGACTTTGAAAAAATAAGAACTTCTTTATTTTTAAACCTAAATGCACATATATAGACCAATCATTTGAGATTTTAAAAATAAATAAATAAATAGAAATTGTTCATGTCAACATACAGAAGAGCTATTGATTTCAGAATCAGGATGGAGTTTCAATTTCACAGCTGATGGTTTTAACAACCTTCATTGAACAAAACTTGTTAATACATAATCTTTATTTGATTTTTCAAAATTAGGTAATTTCATTTTCATTAATTTTATCATTTTAAAATAAATTTTAAATTAATGATTATAAGTAAATTATTTTGTGTATATTTTATCATTAAAATATATGTAATTTATTGGTACCTCATTGGTTATAATATATTCTAACAATAACAGACAATCATGTTACATTTAAGCATGCAAGTGGCAGATTAAGTACAATTTTTATTCAGTTCACAAAATCAAGTTTTTAAAATATTATTTATCAGAAGATTGACCTAAAAACCATTAGCTCTTGGATCCACCATTCCAACATTAAACTATTCCTCAGAACTTGCATAATGCTAATTTTTCAACTCTTAATCTCAGACAAAATAGTTAAGTCTGGTCTGTATTCTAAATTAGAACAGTTAGGAACTCCATTTGTAAGATACATTATAAAAATAAATTTGTATTCAAAAACTTTTGTTACAATTACTTTTTTCTAGCATAATCGTTTTTTTAAAATTATAATTTAAAGTAATTAATCTACATTATGTAATGATTATTTATGTGTATTAAATATGGCCATGAGATTGTGTACTTGAGCAACCACATTTTCATTCTTTAATTATTATTAATATAATTTTAACTTCATTTTTTTTCTTATTGTTTTTCTATCTTAATTTTCTGCTTTTCTCTCTCTCTGCCCCCCCCCCCCCTACTCGTGTATAAATGGCGTGCTAATGATGATGATAATAATGATGTTCCTGTGAATTAATTTTATTTAAAAACTATTCTTTGAACGAAAGCATAGTATATAGGCTTATACTGTTGATACTGTAACGATATATAAATATGTCGTTACATTAATTTAAAATAAAAACTTAAAAGTTCGCAAATAAAAGGAAAAAACTAAACGCTAAAATTAAAATGTTTGTTAAACATATATATATATATATTCGCACAGATGCTAAACTTTAAAAATATTTTTTTCATAAACAAAAAAAAAAGTATTTGAACGTATTTTTTTTAATAAAAAAATACAAGATTGAAATATAAAAATATTTTAATAAAAAAATAACGTAAGTTAAAATAAAAACAGGTATTAATTAATTCCTGTAATCTGTAAATGGAAATGATTGTTTTATTAATTATCTAAAAGCTGTGTAATTAAAAAGTCAGATGAAAAGTTAGATAAGAGAAGAAAGAGATTTTAGCTTGACCAATGGAAGCACTAATCCTTGGCTCGGACCCTAACGAAAGTGATGGATTAGTGACGTTTTGTTAATTGAATCCGTGTGGATAATATAAAAAGGGAAATACAGTTTTTTCGGGCAGTTCCAGTGTTGTGGGTTTGAGAGGTGGTAGGATGCACATACCACACTCTCTATTTAAAAAAAAGGAAAAGACTGTGATACCTTGAACCAGCTATTGCCATCTCCAGAACATTATCTTCCAATGGAGGCATCGCGGGAATTAAAAACAGGAACCTGGACTCTTCTACCATAGGCTATGTGAAATGAACAATTATTAAAATCAATTAAGAACTTTCATCAAGTTTTATAAATTGATAAACAAGCCAACTTAAATGTTAAAAACGGACTCTTATCTGACTTTTGTAAGTTTTTAAATCAAATTAATAATGTTTAATTTTATATGTTTTCCGATTCCGATTGATAAAAATCATTTCCATTTTTTTTTTCTCTTATTATATAAATTATTTGTTGTTTAAATTTTAAATGATGAAATTTGAGGTTGGGTATAGACGTTGCATAGATTCGTTAGCGGTTGATAATGTTGTGGTTTTCACATTCGATTAGAATATATGTCAACGATATCACTGCAAGCATCTTACAATGAATGCTAATGGGATTTGTATATTCCCTATGCAAGTGACGTTTATCGATGACTTTGTATTTTGATCGGTTGTGTTTAATTTGTAATGTTTTTGACTGTGGAATCTGTGCAGCTGATCTGTACTCAACATTTTAAAACAAATTTTATAAAATGCATTTGTGCGAACGTATTTAAATGTTAAATTTAAGTCGGGCGTGAATGGCTATATAGTTTTGTAAAGTTATATTAAGGGAGGGTAATCTTAGGTTATTCATTTCATAGTTGAATTGGTTCAATGGATTGGATATATTTGTGTAATTAGTAGATGTAGTATGAGGTCTGCTACGGGCAGGATTATAGATATATGCCACACACCCTCTGTTTGCCTATGGATGGGTTTGTAAGTCGGCAGAAGACCGCAGTCCATTCCTATGGAGTTTTTTGTTTATTGTTCTACTTGCCAACAGATGTCACATTCCTGTTGGTGGAGAGTCAATGTCTTCTCTATTTCTACTTATTGTTCAGATGTACTTTTCCTGACAGTATAGTATTTTGTGTTGTCGTATCATGCTACATTGAATACATGAATGTATCAGATGGATTGGCGCCAGTTTGGTTGCGAAATTTGTTGCCTAAGATTAAATCAGGGAAGAATATTTTCTTTTCAAATGCAGATCTATGTAGTCTATTCATACTTGACTATCTAAATAAAATATTAAACTCATTGAAACTTAGTTAAATGTAAAATTAAAAGTTAATATAAAAATCAAAAATGTTAAACTTATTCCTCAAAATTTAAATGTTATTTTATATGTGCGTAAATAAATATTTTTATGTGTTAATTTCTGGCAGTGGCTTTTATTCTTTTATATTTAAGATATGAAATTTATAGATTTTTATCTCTGCGTCTCCGCTGAGCTAGTGACTTGGGCTAACGATCGGAATATTTAAATAAAGTGGAATCTTAACAGCGCGTATCTGCCTACTTTATAAATTTTTCTAGGCTCAAATGCCTAGATGGAGCCCTGGTAGTTGCAGATATTGTTTTTGCGGTTAGATTCGATCTTCACTTTCATTTCGATCGTTATAATACATAGGGATCTTTTTCTATTTTATTGTTTAATAATACTATTTTTTTTCAGTGAATTTGTTATTGAATGCATTTATAGAATTAGCAACTTTTTTTCATGTTTGTATATTTTGATGGCCTTCAATATATTTTTTTAAATAAGGATTTTATTTAGTATATACATCAAGATTAATAATAAAATTAAAATTTCTCATGGTATATGTCCATAATATTTGAATGCTGGATAGGTAATATCCGAATAATTTTTAATGTTGTGATCATGGTTAGGACTTTTTTTGGATAAATATTACTAAAATCACACTTTTCTTTATTTTGCCATAATATCCTATAAATACAATTTATCCAAACCACTTCAAACACTTTTTAGCAAAACTCTTTATTTGTACATTTACATACACCTGAAAAAGACTGCAGGTTAGGTGAAATGTGGGTGTATGTAGATGTACAGATAAAGAGTTTTGCTAAAAAGTGTTTGAAGTGTTTTGGATAAATTGTGTTTTTTTAGATAGTTAGCTTATAGAAATTTTAAAATAATTATATAATATTGATTGATAAATGGATATCTAGCTATTTGTAGCTAAAACATATGATGAAAAAATACTTAAATTTTTACAAGTCAAAAATTTTCAAGCCTGATGAGTAATGTTTTTTTTTTTTTACTGTTTCTCTATGAGGCAATGTTAGAAAAGTCTTTACCATGTGATGACCATTTTATCTATTTGAAGACCATTTTATCTGTTTAGTTTATTTATTAATGAAATAAATAAATGTGCTTAATAACTTCCATTCCAAACATTTTTGAAATATATTAAAAGATAAATGACTCCAAGATGGATGATTAAAATAGTATTTCTTTGGTTGTATGTACTATATCTAGATCTAGAAATAATCAATGAATTCTATTTAGAAGGTAATAAACCTTCTGCACTTGCACTGTACATAATATTAAATCAATGATGATAAATGTGAGGATATATAAGTACATTTAGTTTTGAAAATCTTTATCTTGTGGCTGAAATGAAAGTATTCACACATTTAACACCATTAATTTAATATTATATATGGCACATGTGAGAAAGGTTTATTATCTTCTAAATATAATTATATTTAGAAATGTTGACTTTTAGAAAGATTGAAGGAATGAAATAATGTTTGAAATATGGTTCTAGTATAAAATGTTTAAAATTTTATGAACAAACAACATCAACAATAATAAAAAAAAATGTATTAGTTAAAAATATGAATCATAATAGATAGTTAGATTAGATACAGTATTTAGAAAGAGATAGAATTCTTTTGGAAGATTAAATAGCTAAAAAAAGTGAGAATCAACTGAATATATTTTTTTTATTAGAAGTCATTAAAATAGGGGGGGGGGGTGCTATCAGATAATTGAAAATGTAAACTTGTGGATGGTGTTTTATACTACCTTTTATTTTCCTGATAGTTATAAAATAGAATGGCCATATAATTCTTAATATAAAATGCAAAATTAAATTAGTAACCAATAAAAGATTAAGAATATTAAGACCAAACAAAAATTTTATTATTACTGATCTTCAGCTGAGAACAAATCCTTTTTGAAATAATTCTAATCTCTTTTTACTGGGGAAAAAACTTTCTAAACATCATGTATTCACTGTTAGTAAATTATATTTTAAGCATCCAACAATAGTAGTAGAATATGACTATTTTATGTATAACTTGGGTTAAATCTACGCTGAGTAAACTTAAACTTTTTTTTAACAAGCATGGTATTTTTGTTCAATCGGCAAACTCATAGCCAACGAAAATATATAATCCAATATTGGTCAGTAATTAGGTGCCTAGTCGTTATCTCACAACTTGCCCGTTGAAGCATCTGACAAGTGTTTTCTGTTTTTTTCATTATTTTTATGAAGGACTGTTGAAAACATCTTTTCCTTAAAGTATATTTCAAAGGATGTTTGTTTTTTTATTTTACTTAAATGTAGATTAAGTTTTAAAAGTTATTCTAAACAATTCATCTCAAATGACTCAATTCTTGAAATTTACATGATATGGATTATATTGTTGAATTTAAATTAAATATTAATAGAAGGATCAGTTTATTTTTTTGTTTTATCTATTCTAAACTAAGGGTTAAATGATTGTTATTCAGCTTATTTTTTTATACAACTGTTATCACATCTTTTCATCTTGAATAAGGCAATAAGTCACTTCACCAAATTGTCATGCAATCAGACTGTGCCACTGCAACCCCAATGTCTATATAATTGTAAACCTTAATTACCACCTTTTGAAGTTTTAAAAGTTTAATTCAAACTACTGGAGAATAAAGATCACAAGATATCTGTATTAATCAGATAAATGTCAATGCACTGATTATAAAATAGCATTATCATTATAATGTTGCATATCTTTCATTATTGATAAAAAGTATTATATATCTACAAGCACTGATCTACAACTTATCATTACTACTAATTCAATCTGTTTATTTACATTTTAATATCAAATTCAGCTTCTATGTACATTTAGTAATCTCTTTTTAAATAAACTTTAGTAACCAAACCAATGATATATATATATATATATATATATATATATATATCATTGGTTTATTAATATAAATATATATATATATATAATTTCAGGTGATTCTCTTACTTTTCTTGTATATATTTATAGCATATTTTTAAAGTTAAGCAATAAAATAAATGAATAATCAAATGGTTTATTGATTTGAGAGATGGAGCTAAAATTCATGGATCTTAAGCTTTGTCACTCTATACTGCACTAAATCACACAGTGCAGTAACTTGACATAATCATAGCTCACTATTTGACCTTCATTTTAGTAGGCAAGGAGTGCTAGTAGGATGGCTATTGTTATTATCAATCTTGTAATTTAGTGTAATTTGAGTTTTCCAGAGTAATAATCAATAAAAAATATCAGAAATTTAAGGTTATTTATATAAATTAAAATATAATTGTAATTTTTATAGTGATCTGTGTTGGGTAACTAGAGATAGGGTATCAAACTTCTGGTATTTTAATATCACATAATTTCCCAAGTAATTGACATTGAGATATTTATTTATAAGAAATTCTTTTAGAAATAATTGGAAAAAGTACATTAGTTTTGCTAAAAATATACACATCTACTCATAAATATAATATAGTTTTATTATTATAGTTAATTGATAATTTTAATTAATTTTTTAAAAGCTTTACTTTTCTATTTTGCATATAAATAAACAAGAAAAATAATGTTTAGGGTTTTTTGGGGTGCCAAGCTTTTTCATTAAAAAAAAAGTCGATCAAAGTCATCTATATTGATGGTAAATTTTTTAATCGTTAGTTATTTATGCTCTCCTTTACTGAAAAAAAAAATAGAAAGGTTACTATAACACGATTGTTGCTCTTATGAAATTAAAAATTTGGGTACATTTCAATTTTTATTTAAAAAGAAATGCTTTAAGAATAGAATTTAATAAGTAGAATGGTCAATTTGTTAATTAATGTGATAATTATTAGAGTAACTTGCCTTCAAACGCATAATTTCTTATTTCATTCTTTTTATGTTGTAATAAAAAACTTTTCTTATTATATTAATGTATTTCAATGATGAAAAATTTAGGATAATGAAAGAAAATACAAAATGGTACTCTGGCATTAGACACATGTTTTCACATGTTAAGTATCTAAAGACATGTACACCAAAGATTTGTCAAATAAATAGAAAATAAATTTATACTGCTTAATATTACAAAATGATCTACAAAGTAATAAGTATTCTTTAGCAGTGGAATTTATAATCAGGAAGATGCAAGAGAATTTCTAATGATGCATAAAATTTTGAAAATAAATACCATTGATGATCCACTGCAGAATGAAGGTCTCTCCAAGTTCAATCCATTTTCTCTGATCTCTAACCTATCTTCTTCACATCACCCCAGCACACTTCATTATGTCATCTATCCATCTAACATATGATCTTTTTCTAGATCTTTTATTTGGAATCCAGTTTCAGATTTCAACTGTCCATTTATTATCATCTCTTCTCACTGTATGTTCAGCCCAACTCCACTTCAGTCTCTTAATTCTTTCAATGATGTCAATACACACCTGTTTATTTTCTCATCCATGTATTTTAGTTTCAACCTCATTATTCCTAACATGCATCTCTCCATACTTCATTGAGTGGTCTGAAGTCTCTGCATTGCATTTCTACTAAGTTTACAACTCTTACATCCATAATATTTCTATTTAATATTAAGTTATTTATACCAAAAGCACTACAATCAAGGTTAATTCTATGATTAATTTCATCTATTATGTTTCTATCTGTAGGAATAATTTGATCAAGATATTTGCAGTTTTTAAGTTCTTCTAACTCCTAATTATCAATTTTTATTTCCATCTTTTGAGAAAATGCATTGAACATTACTTTAGACTTTTTAACATTTACTTTTAATCCTATTTTCATCTGATAACGTTTGCAACATTTCTTGAAACTCTAAAGCATTATTTGAAAAACCAACTACATCATCTGAATATCTAGATGACTTAAATAATCTCCATTTACTTTTACTCCTATAGCTTTTCATTTTAATTCACAAAATACTTCTTGAAAGACTGCTGTGAAAAGCTTTTGAGATATGGAATCACCCTGTCACACACCCTTCTCACTGTTAATCTTCCTAGTATCATTGTGTAATCCAATTGTTAGTGTTACATTTTTATAAATATTCTTCAGAATCCTGTGTCTATACCATGATAATCTTAGGCTTTAATTATTAAATAAATGATTATAGAATCAAATGCCTTTTCATAATCTACAAATCCAAATCATAATGGCAAATCTTATTATTTGGTTCTGGACGTGATCCACTATACTAAAACTATTTTTAAATTCAGCTTATTTTTTTCTTTGGTTAAAATTCAAATTTACTGTAGACAAATGTGTGTGTGTGAGTATATATATATCATTAAAAACCAGTCAATATTTAGACAATCCCAATATCAATAACAATCAATAATTCAAACTGTTTTCAATGCAACCTTCTTTTAACAATAACGGTGGAATCCCACCTTTCTTAATGGCCTATATACATATATAGACACTAAAGATTGCAACTCGATGCAGAGATTGAAATGACTAATCAAAAAAGTTTAAATAAACCTCTTTAAAGTGTAATCTACTCTGAATATAGTCTAATAAATAGTCTATTATAACATTACAAACTGCAATTACCAAATTTGAAATTGCACCCAAAGTGTTAATTAAATAATCATTATGTAAAACTTTAATAAGTGTTAGTATTAAATATGCACACATATATAATTCAAATATGATAAATTGAACAATTATATTGAACAATTCTATAAAAATAAAAATAATAAATTATATTAAATCTTCAAACGTTTTCGAAGGATTACCCTTCATTATCAATAAAAAACAGTCAACACTTAGACAATCCAATGGTTTCCTGAAGGTTTGTGATGATGGTATTCTAGTTGCATTTTTATATTGGACTATTTCCATCATTTAATATTCATATTGAATGTCTTTAGAAAAATTAAACTTTATTTAAATATTCCAAATACATTCAATAGTTAGTAATAGCATATCAAAGAGGTTAGTATATGCACAACATTTCTAGAGGCATGATTCTCCCCTCTTCTTCAGGTGTTGCTGGCCTGACCAGTGACAGTACTAGCATGGGATTTGAACTTGGGTCTTTAGATTTTTGATTATCGAATTTTAAGGTAACACTCTAACCAACTGAGCCATCCTGCCAAAGGCAACAATCAGTAGAAATTTCATATACTTATCTATGAGGTTCCTCCTGATTTCTCCACTTTTTCCTAAGAGCAAAGTTGATTGGTGGTTTCCATACACTATTTATAGTCACACTAGGTTGGCTTCTGGGATTTTTTGCCATTGTCATGTAAGCAGCTTCTTTAAATTTTCTTCTTTTTACGTGTTCTTCTCTATCCAATATTTTGGCACATACATGTTCTGCTACCTTAGACACATCTGTTTTCTCTCTTCTTATAATCAGTTTGTGTTCTTGAAAGAACTTTTCAATGGGACAATTGGTATCACCAATATATGTTCTTCCACATTTACATGGTATTTCATAGATGCAGTTTTTTTTCAGCATTTCAAGTTTAGACTTTGTAGATGTTAAAATTCCTTATAGTGTGGTATGGCTCTCTGGAAAGCTGTTCTGATGTTATACTGATTGCACATTTTCCTTAATTTGTCTGCTATTTTTGGAATGTATAGGTACCCTACAGTACCAATAATTGTCTTTTCTCTTGATGGTTCTTTTTGTTGTCTATTTAATGTTTTCTTAATAATAGCTGATGGATAAATATTTTTCATAAGTTTATTCTATATAGATCTTTTCTGTTTCCAAATCACTGTTTTCTGAACCAGCTTCTTTTGCTCTGTTCCATAGTAATAGTATAACTCCATGTTTTGTGTTTCTGGTATGATTGGATGTATAGGCTCAGTATTTTCCTGTATGTGTAGGTTTTGGTAAACTGTAGTTTGATTTTGCCATGAGGGAGTCTTGTCACAAGAACATCTAAAAATGCCAATTTTGGTTCTTGTTCTGATTCTATTATGAATTTAATTGAAGGGGATATGTTGTTGATGTGTTTCCAGAAAGTTTATAGCAGTGTTTTACCTTGTGGCCATGCAACAAATGTATTATCCACATAGTGAAGCCAAACTTTAGGTGGATATGGAGTACTGTTTATGGCTGTGATTTCAAGTTTTTCCATGTAAACATTGCTAATCAGGGAAAACATGATAAGCCCATAGCCATGTTTTGATTTTGTTGGAAGAATTCTGTGTTATATTGAAAGTAGGTTGTTTTTATACAGAATGTTAATAGTTACATTATACTATCAATAGGAAAATCTGTTCTGGTTTGTAAACTATTATCACCATTTTATCTTTTCCTTACAATAGACAATGCTTCTTCACATGGTACATTCATGAATAAACTTTCCACATCAAAGCTTACCAGTAAGTTAGTTCTTTCAATTTTCATGTTCTTGATTAATTCTACAAAGTGTCTAGAATCCCTGACAAAGAACAAAGTCTTATATGCCAAAGGACTTAAGAACTTTGAGAAGAAACCTTGCCAAATTTTGGCAAGGTTAATCTCTAGAACTAACAATAGGTCTTAGAGGAACATGATCCTTATGGATTTTAGGTAGACCATAAAGATGAGGAATTTTGCTGAAATATGATGTTATTTTCCTTTTTTCAGAACCAGTGAAGTACCTGCGATCCTTTCTGAGTAATGCTTATATCTTTGTTTCTGTACTCGATATTGGATTTTTTGCCACTTTTCTATATTGGCCTGCTATAAGGAGTTCTTGTATTTTATTGTCATAATCAGTTGTATCCATTACAACTGTTACATTGCCTTTCTCAGCCAGGAGAATAATTGTAGATTTATCTACTTTGAGAGATTTAATTGCTTTCCTCTCCCCATAGGAGGTTTGGCTTCAATTTTTTTGCTTGTCAAGTGTTCTTTTTATTCTCCAGTGCAATTCTGTTTCTTCTTCTAAAGGCAATTTTTTGAGTGACTTCCTCAGTGGCTGCCATTATATCTAATAAAGGGATATTAGTGTTATGGCAAAGTTTAATCCTCTTTCAAAAACAAATTTCAGTATCTGTTAGATGTTTAGAACTGAGATTTTTAATAGTTGAAGTTGTTACATTGCTTGGTACATTATGATTTTTGATATACCCATGTAGGTTAGCAAGTTTTTTTGATATTCTTTTATTTTTCCATGTAATATAGAATATGATTTTCTTAATGCTTGAGAAACTCTCATGTAGTCATCATCAATAAGTTTATTTTTTAGAAAACATTCTATATTATTAATGGAATGCATTGTTTGGTGCTTAGAAAACCTTTGAGTATTTATTCTTTCTTTTAACAGAGCTTCACTTGCTCTCTGAGTAATTTTCTCAGCTCTCTGAGAGTGAATTGGAGGTTTTAGTTGCAATCCATTAGAAATTATCCCTTTAGATTTACATTTACATAAAAAAGTTAAATGATTTTCTACTTTGTCCAGCTTTAGATAAAATTTTTCATAATGTTTAAAGTTTGATGTCATGCTGAATACTTAGTGTTTTCCTCAAGGTTTGTTATAGCAGCAAATTAAGGAAAATCTGCGATAAGTATAACATCAGAACAGCTTTCTAGAGCCATACCATACTATGAGGAATTTCTAGCATCTACAAAGCCTAAACTTGAAATGCTGAAAAGAAAAAACTGCATCTATGAAATACCATGTAAAAATGGAAGAACATATATTGGTGAGACCAGTCGCTCCATTGAAAAGTGCTTGCAAGAGTATAAACTAATTATTAGAAGAGAGAAAACAGATGTGTCTAAGGTAGCAGACCATATATGTACCAATGAACATATGTTCAATTGGGAAAATACAAAAATATTGAATAGAGAAGAAAAGGTACAAAGAAGATAATTTACATAATTTATGGAAACAGACAATCAACTTTGCTCTTAAGAAAAAGTAGAGAAATCAGGAGGAACCTCATAGATAAGTATATGAAATTTTTACTGACTGTTGCCTTTGGCAGGATGGCTCAGTTGGTTAAAGCATTACCTTAAAATTCAATAATCAAGAATCTAAGTAACCAGATTCAAATCCCATGCTAGTACTGTCCTGGTCAGGCCAGCAACACCTGAAGAAGAGGGGAGAATCATATCTATCAAAACATTGTGCATACACTAACATGCTTGATGTGCTGTTACTAACAATTGAATGTATTTGAAATATTTAAATAAAGTTAATTTTTTCTAAAGACATTCAATACGCATATTAGATGATGGAAATAGTCCAATATAAAAATACAATTAGACAATCCAAATACCAAAAAAAAAATCAACAATATATATATATATATAGGGGGGGGGGTGTTGGTTTGGGGGTGGTGGGTTAAATTATTATATATATATATATTTTTTTTTTTAAGATTTTATGGCATGGATAGTTTTTATAAGATCAAATGGCATTTGAATGTCAATGTAGAAATACATAATTGCACAAATGGGTAGATTAAATTTTTATATTTTTTATAAATTACTATATTATATACTAATAAGTTTTTACATTTTTTTTTTTTTATATTTTTATATTTTTTTCTATTCTGAAAATATAATGGCAACATCACATGCAATCATTTTCTCTAAACATGTGAAGTGAATGAATGAACATATTTCCTAATAAAATATTTTAGATGAGATTAAAAATCCCAATTATGGTTATTAGTAATCAGATCCTTTAACTAAATTTAGCTATTTGAACTGTAAAAGAAAATAAAGCAAAACATAGAAAGGCAGTAAAAATTGAAGCTGAATTTCACAAAACTATTCAAATCAATTTTTAAATTGCAGATACTACTACTTTTATCACTTATTGTTCTTTTATTCTATTTATTTGATATTTTTGTGATGCTATCTTTTAATTTGACTGCATCAATCTTTTCTTACTGAAAGATTATCAACTCCTTCTTTAATTGTAGATCTCCATAGTATTTTAGATTCAGTCATACCCTCCCAATAAAAGAAATTAGGATTGTACATAATTAGTGCCAGTTTGAGATAAATGTTTATATTATAAATGGTATTTGATTCTTCCATAAAAATTAATTTATTATGTTTGATTATATTAATTTGATTATCAGATGTTTTATATAAATTCAAACATGAATTAACAATAACATTTTTTTTTTACTGTGAAGTGCATTATATATTTCATTAATGCTGGAGAGGGATCACGTCATATTGACTTCGATATGTGTTTTTATGTTTTTGTAATGACCACAAAATGGCATAATATTTAGCTGTGGATTTCACATTTTGTACTGTTTATTTTACAGATAATAATAATTACATGAAACATATGTGCATATAAAATAAATTTTAAAAATTGGAAACCATTAATCTAGATTTCTAAAATAAATTAATATTTTACTTATAAAGATTTTTTTTTTTTAAATTTGAAATCCAATAAACACATTTTAAATTTGTGAGATAGAGGGTTAAATTATTTTTAAGAGGATGCAGTAAAAACTAAGCTTGAATTATAATTCTGAGAATACCAAATCATGAAAGAACAAAAATGGTTTATGCTTGCACACCTGCTACCAATTTTTTTTATTTTTTAATTTAAATTCTGTTTATATTGATATGCTTATTAATTCTAAATATGTGATTATTACGTTTATAATCATGACAGATATTTAAATATATTCTAAACATTAAGTTATTTGATACTTAAATTTTACAGTCATTTCATTTATTTATAAATAATTTTATATCACACTTTTTAAAATTTTATGTCCTGCTGAACTATTTTTGTGTATATGAAATATTAACTTTTATATATAGTGTAAGTATTAAAATGATTATAGATGACATTAACAACATTCATTAAAATTAACGTCACTTATATGATATATCTTTAAGTATTTTATGTTGATATTTGTTAGAATCATTTATTAAAGATATGATGAAAAATCATCAAATAGCATTCATTATTTTATATGAAAGTTTCAATTTCTATAGTTTTTGATATATTTTTAAATAAATAAATAATACTGATATGTTATAAAATTCTGTTTATCATTTACTCTTTGCTAAATATTTTTGAAAACAGAAATGTAGTTGATATACAGTTACTAAATAAATTTGAAAGTGGGGATTTTATAAGAACACATTTACTAATGAAATAGTTTTTTTTTCTCTTATGTGTCATAGCATCAGCTGGGAAGCGAACCCGCCATCCCGGGACAATTGCCTGCAAAGCAGCCATCGCTGATCTCTCGACCACCAATGCTTGACTGAAATAGTTTTTATTCATGACAAATAGGTAAATAACAACTCAATGCAGATTCATATAGACTATTATTGGGCAAAAAGCACACTCAATAGCCAACCAAAAATTAATATTGAAAATGAATATAATTACTCATCAATTTCACAATTACTAAATGATAACAATTAAAGATCTGATTATTTATAATAAGAATTTCTAAAAATTATTCAATAATCCGTACCAAAACCATCTAACCCTCTCATTAATAGGCACTAGTCAATAAGCATATAATATAATAAAAAGGTAAAAAATAAAAGTTAAACTATAAATCTAAAATCAATTTTTATTTGAAGCAACTTTTTCAAAAACATTGGAAAATATAAAGCTGGTCTTGTGATGTAGTTTGATTAAACTAGTCACTTCAAATAGCCATACATACGCTACATCTTCTATTTACATTTATTAAATTACAAATATTACTCTTTCAAACAACAAATATATACTTTAGATTTAAATGTAACTGATAAAGTAAACTTCAACAATTATATTATATACATGAAATATCAAAGTTTATAAATCTTGACATATATCTAAATTAATTGTAACAAATAAATATATCAATATTTTAATTACACCAAATTCTTTATTTCACATAAACCTTGAACTTTAATTTGAACGCATGAATACATAATTTTTAATGTTAAATTAAAGTTCTAATAGCATTTTTCTTAAAATCAATATGCAAAATGTAAAATATTTATTTGACAAAATAACAATTTTAATTTCATAAATGTAAATTTGTTTAGATATATAAAGCAAATGCTTAAAGATATTTGAAATGTAATACATTCTTGATCTACTTCAAGTGAATGATTCAATTAAAATGCATCATGAAGTATAATTGGCTAGAATTTTAAATAAATATTAATAGTTTTGTATGCATGTATTTACAAAAAGGTTCAAAGTTGTCAAGCGTTGGTGGCCTTGTGGATAGCATAGCTGCCTTCCAAGTAGCTGGCCTGGGTTCGCTTCACAGTCAATGCTTTGATATATGAAAAAACAAAGGTTCAAAGTTCAAGTATTAAAGAATTTGGTATAAGGAAAAAATTGATATATTTAATTTTTAAAATTATTTTAAAATTATACATCAAGATTTATAAGTTTGAATATTTCATATTTATAATGAAATTGTCAAAGTTTACCTTTTTAATCACATTAATACTGAAATTATAAAATATTTGTTATTTAAAAAAATTACATTTTTAATTTAATAAATTAAAATATAAAGATAATACTCAAAGTATACAAAGTGATTAATAATTTTTTATAAAATTAAAAAATCCCCACTTTATTTCTTGTTATTTTTTATTGTATATAAGGATCCCTTACCATGACCACCTTCATTACTTACAAGTCACTACTAGTACTTGAATATCTGTATGAAAAATATTATTGAAAGCTATATGTAAGCTTAGTAAGTGTAACAACTCATAATACACATGCTCACATAAACAATTTCATAAAATAATAAAAAATATAGTAAATATAATTGTAGAAGTGAGAAGATGTTTAAAGATTTTAAGTTAAGTTTAGTACATTATCAGTATTAATTATCAGTAGTAAATAAATGGTAAATTACAAAATGTTTATTTAAGTATTATCTCTCTCTCTCCCCTCTCTCTCTCCCTCCCCCCCCTCTCCCTCCCTCCCTCCCTCCCTCTCTCTCTCTCTATATATATTGTACCATCCATTGGTATCTTAGGGTTTATATGATTTATATGTTTTGTTTTCAGTGACCAAATTATGTTTGATTTGCTAATTTCCTCATTCAAATGTGTCAGGTAATTTTATTGAGTGCAATTATTTTTCAAGGTCACACAATCCACTTAACATAACTAAACTTGAATAATAGTTGAGGACAGAACCAGTTTTTAATTTATTTGAAAGATGCCAGAATTCTATACAAGAATCCACTGTGTTACCCCCCTATCTTTATTAGTTACTATTATGACATTATTTGCTACACCCAGAGGGTTGTATTTTCTAATATAGCATCATCAATTTATTTGGTAAAGTAATAATTGTTGAATTAAATAATTTTATCCTATTAATAACAAATTGAAATAGACAACAATGGAAGTTATATTCCTATAATTTATTAATTATAATTATGTTTATTTAAAAACTAAATAGAGAATAATAGTATAAAACAGACAAATTCAAAAAGCTATTAAACACTTATTTTCTAAGATTCAGATTTTTCTCAGTTTGATTTAACACAGCATTTGCTATCTATATAGTTAAAAAAAAAGATCACTCAAAGTTATGCAATAAAGTTTCTTACTGGTAAGCTTAATTGTTTACATATGGTACAGTGTAGATTACCATGCATAGGTTTTTTAGACCTGAAAGGGATCCATTGTGCACTCTTCTTATGGCTTGTAGGTATTCTGGGGTTCAAAGCTTCAAGAAGGTGATGGCTTCACTTGTAGCATTATTATGACTTCAGGAAAGAAGAAAACTTTGGCAAATAAACTCTTCTCTACTCAACTCTTCTCTACTCACACATATTCCAATGATTCAGACCATTGGTGAGAGTAGCATAACGCATTTTATATGACCTCACAGAGAAAATTAATTTATATCAAATAGCTATTTCAGGTCAATTATAACACCAGGCAAAAGAAGAACGTATTTTCTTTTTTAATACTCACTGATTTTTAATCTACCATGCACATCCTGTTGACAGCGGTTAACTTTGACAAAATTTAATTTATTTTTGTTTCAAAAATCATCTTTTTTTGCCTCCTTGGTCGCCATCTTTAATTACAGTGAAAGAATGCTGTGATTTTAACTTTAAGTATTTATAATTGCTTTGTAATAAGAATTTGTTTTCTTATTTTAGAAAAAAAAAATCCAAGTAACATTTTGTTATTTTTATATCTTTTTAATTTCTTTAACGTTTAAAAAAATATAACTTACATTGTCAACTAAAAAAAGAAATATAATCAGATATGTAAAAAGAAAAATATTTTCTTTTCAGGAATTTGGTAATTTAAAATTTTAAATTGCCAATGCAACTTGTACCAAAACAAATACAGTACAATATTTAGTAGTATATTACAAATGAGATCAAAAAGTTGCTGAAAGAAAACAAAATTATTTGTATATAATTATTTTGAAATTTTTAAAAAGTAGAATGATATTACACTCATTCACACTTCTAATGAATTTGCCATATATAAATATATAATAAACTCAGAGCAAAACATTTATTATAGGTTATTTGAGAAATTTATTTAGCCTTAGGACTATCAATTAATAATTGATGGATTTTTAGCAACATCAAAATTAAAGTTATCTCTGATTGCTTACATGAATATAATCCTTTAATTTCTATTATTTACATCATAATTAATCCATGAAATTATTTAATTTAACACATAAAATTCTCTAAGGAAGATGGATTATTATTTACAGAACATCAAGAGTAGATGTGTCTTCTGAATCCACGTGCTTACAAAAATAATTGTGGGTTTATATCCTTATAATAATTTGATTCGAAGTAAAATCACATCTTTTTTAATGAAAGTCAGGTCAAAAAAGTTACTATAAGTTAATAGAAAAACTTGTTTAGCCATAAGACTGTCAATTAGTAATTGATGGTTTTCTAGCAACATCAGTGTTATCTCTCTTTGTTTATATGAATATAATCCCTTAATTTCTATTATTTACATAAGTCTATGAAAATACTTAATTTAACATATATATAAAGACAGTGAAACCTCAACATATGTTGTGTCAATACACACTTTTTTATATGCTATCAAAAAAATATTAAGTAAAAAATAAAATCATTAAGACCCATAAATTTACTACATTTACAATACAAACAATTTTTCATCTCAGAGTGCTGTACACAATCATATTATTAATAACATTTATTTGGGCTACATAAAAACACATTTTGTAATTATCTTTGTTTAGTGTTTCCCTATTTCAATATGGTAAATATTTAATGCAATACAATTTTTACTAAGTGTAAGCTAAAAGTTTGATAAAATTGAAGAAAATTTATAAAGTATTTTTCGCAAGTGATAAAATAAAAACTAAAAATTTACTCATGATGAAAAAAAAGGAATTGTAAAATAATCTAGAATCATGTCAGAAAGCTTAGTTTGAAGAGTTTTATTGATAAATTAAGATTTAATGGAATATAGAAATAACTGTGTAAATTCCAAAATTAATATGGAATTAAAAACATCAAAACAACTAGAGAAACTAGTCAGATGTTAAATCTATTGCTATGGCATTTCTATAGGGAAAGAAAAGTTGTTGAAAAAAAAAGAACATCTAGAGTCAAGTGCAATAATACTTCACTATCCATTTTATTTTTTTTAAAAATCAAGTTTTAATAAAGTAAATTTTCTATTATTTTTATTTTTGGATTAAATGTGATTGAATGAATATCTACAATAAACATACACATGTGCATGCTATCTAAATTTGTTATTAATAAACACATTATTATTTTAATTTTGTTTATACTATAATCTTTATTTATATATGCACTCATTAAATCAAGTATACTTTCAATGCACATGCATCATAATCATAGTTATTCTCTTGAAAATCTAAGAGACCAGAATAACCAAGATTATGATGCACAAATGTTGAAATTATATTTGGTTTAATTAATTTCATATAAGATATTTAAACTCTGTTTTGATATTTTTATATTATTACTAATAATGACAGAGTATCAAGACATATATATAAAATACATATTTTGCGGGTTCATCCGTGTTAAAAACTTTTAATATTAATATACTGATGTTTTGACTTGGTCACACAAGTCACTGATTTCAATAAAACATTAAAATTCCACCAATAGCAAAAATGTTAAATTTAGGAATGTTTTTTAAAAAAAATCTTTCCAAATAGGAGGAAGTTTGCATGTATCATCTTGCTTATTGATATAATCTGGCCTTTTAAGTATCTCAATGGCTTCTCTAATTTTGCACTGGTAGAGATTATCACATCTGGATATGATCCTGGTACTAGAAAAATCAATTTTATGACCTGAATCTATAGTATGGAGTGAGAGTGCTGATGATGAAGAGTGTTGTTTAACTGTATTAGCATATTCATTTCTCCAAACACTGATATAATGATTACTCATATCTATGTAAGAAGCTTTACAATTTTTACATGAGATTTGATAGACACCATGAGATTCAAGAGGGATTGAATCCTTAGGCTTGGTTATTATATTGCTGATCTTTTGATGAGCAGAAAATGCTGTATCTATATTATAGCATTTTAATATACGTTCGATACTGTCTGTAGTTCCTTTTACATATGGAACACAAATCCTAATAGCTGATTTATCATCTTTTTGTTTCCTATTTTGTCTATTTTGGGCTTGAAATAAGGCTTTTTTTATAAATTTGTAATTATAACTATTTGCTAATAAAACACTATTAATATGATTTATTTCTTCTTTCAGATGTGTCTCATCTGAAAGGTTAATTGCTCTATTTAAAAGAGTTTTGGCTACAGAAACTATTTTAGTTGGATGATGATGAGAATGTAAATGTAAATATCTGTCTCTGTGTGTATCCTTTCTGTAAATAGAAAAAGATAAACTATTTGGTGTTTTGGTGACTAGAACATCAAGAAAAGGGAGTTTTCCATCAGACTCTGTCTCCATTGTAAATTTAATATGAGGATGCATATTATTTAAATGTAAGAAAAAATCATCTAATTTATTTTTTCCATGTTGCCATATGACAAAAGTGTCATCTATGTATCTGAGACAAATGAGAGATTTTAAAGATGATGATTCTAAAGCACGAGTTTCTATATATTCCATGAATAAATCAGCTATTCCTCCTGAGATAGGTGATCCCATAGGAGTACCAAAAACTTGTCTATAATGCTGTCCATTGTATACAATATATATATATATATATGTCCATTATATACATATATATATATATATATATGTGTGTATTTGTGTAAGGAAAATACTATACCATTGCAGTTAAAATAATACATATTCTGTTGGAATCAAAGTTTCTCAACAAAACATGAATTATAAACAAAAAAGTATATATCATGGTTCCACTGCATATATATAAAATAATAAACAACCTGATTTTATATACATTTTTTAGAGACTTTTGTTTTTTTACTAGAATAGCATTAATACTGTCTCAATTTAATTATGAAAAATAATCTCTAGCTAAAATTAAATTATTATAGGAAGGATTATTATAAAGATAATAACAATTTAGTACATCCATTACTTATACTCATGATCCATGATTTGAATCTAGATCAGATAAATTTTGGATTTTTTTTCAACTTATAAATAGTTTTTCAGGTAGCTGATTCATAGCTACTAACTCTTATTAATGAACTAGGTCGCAAATATTCCAGGCTGGAAAAATAAAATGCCATTGCCATATAATGTGTCCTTTATTTTTTTAAGACTTTTTCTTCACTACTTATATACAATAAACAATTAGTGGCACTGTAAATTTCATTAAGTGATTAATTGGTCCATTTTTTTTAATCATGTGGCAAGTTATAAAATTAAACAGAAATATGGTAGATGACAAGATTTCATTTCATTTCAATTAATTATATAAATTGTAAACTCAAGGTCTGCTAGTTCTTCTGCTTTTTAGTAGCAAAACATCGAATCGAGAGTTGTAATACTCTCCAAATTAATCTTATGAAGCAAAGTTACATAAAATTAGGTTACTATCAAAAATTATTAATCAAAATAAAACTTTCGTAAGCAAATCGTATTCTTAATCAAAATACATCATTCTTAATCAAATCAGATGTCAGAGTTCTTATTAATAAATTCTCCAATAAACAAATATAATCTTATTCTTCATTTTAAGTTCTTATCCAAACTATAAATATGATCCTAGTAAATAATAATAATAATAATAATAATAATAATAATAATAATAATAATAATAATAATAATAATAATAATAATAATAATAATAGTAGTAGTAGTAGTAGTAGTTATTAGCAGCAGCAGCAACAGCAATAACAACAAGAAGGAGAAAAAGGAGAAGAAGAAGAAGAAAAAGAAGGAGGAGGAGAAGAAGAACAACAACAACAACAAGAAGAAGAAGGAGGAGGAGGAGAAGAAGAAGAAAAAGAAGGAGGAGGAGAAGAAGAAGAAGGAGGAGGAGAAGAAAAAGAAGAAGGAGAAGAAGAAGGAGAAGAAAAAGAAAAAGAAGAAGATATGATTTCTCTTTGGATAATATACACATATAATAAATAATCTTAATTTAATGTTAATCATGAAACTTTAATATTGAAATAATGACATAGCAACCTAAGATGACAATTGTGATACTATGAGTAGAAAAGAGATTTTTGTTGCTAACCATATATCACACAAAAAATGATCCAAAATAAAACAAAGCAATCTTATCCATGGATATTATTTTAACGTCAACAACATAAATTTTAATAAAGTGAACTCCTATCTGTCCTATCTTAATATTAAAATATATGTGTGCTTTTTGGATTTCTGAAAATAAAGATGATGATTCAGATACAAATTCAGAAGTAATAACTGAATCAATATTTTATTAACACTAATAAGTATGACAAGGATAATTATTAAATATTTAAATGAAATCAAAATTATAATTATCACAAGGTTAAGCAAGTTTTAAATTACAAAAGAAATACAATATGATTAAACTATACAAACAGAAAGCCCTCACTTTTTACTCAATATGAAATATATTTAATAATATTAAATAAATCAATCTTACCAACATTATAATAAAATTTGAAAGAAGATGAATAATTTCATAGCCATGTAAAAATAATTATAAATTTTAGCATCAAACATTTTATCAAGGTTTTAAACACATCAAATATGCAAAGTTGGCACATCAATAATATCAACCTAATTATTCTGATTTATCAAAAGCAAATAATAAAGACTTCATTGACATCATGTGTGATTTTATTATTCAAGAGCCAAAATAAAGACATGGTTAGTATTGCACATGACTTAGAAAAAATATTCAACTAAGATAAACATCAAGGAATATAAAAGAAAGTCATTAGAATGAAATAGACTTCAATAAACACTTATCCAAAACTACACATAAAGAATTAGGACTTTGTCTCTAATATTAACAAATATACAAAGAATAAATCATTACAAAAGATTCCTTAAAGTATAACATTATTAAGTAACTGTTACCTAAGACAAACTACAACTCACAAGCATAATAAGAATAATAAATAAAAATAAAGTTAATCCTTCTATCTCATCTAGCAATAACAAACATGATGTGAAAAACAAAATTTAATAATTATAATAAATATTACTAGTCATATAAATTATGGCATTGCAATTTAATAGAAAAATATATCTACTCCATTAATTCTTCCATTGGTTTATACCCACTCTAAACAATTCAGGATGGATATATTATCTTCTGATTATAAATCAAAACAGCAATATTCTGAGAATTCACATGGTAAATATAGCACAAATCATAAATAAATAATAAATATCCATATAAATACAATACAATTATAAATAAAACTTAAATCTAAATATTAATAATCCTTTTACTATATAATAGTTCATACATTCTTAAATCTTGACTTCAATACCATTTAATGAGTTCTTGGACATGTTGAACATTTATTAAAGTATTTGGATGATATAAATATTAAATACTGGCAAAATAAATAATTAAAATCTAAGGTATATTGATTAATTAAGCATTGGCATGATTTAAAAAAGCTGTTCAAAGTAATAAAGTATTTATTGGAATAATATGATAATAAAACTAATTTTTTGTAACAATTCAAAATATGAAATAATGAAAAGAATATACCATATTTATTTTAAGTAGTATACAAATAATAACATGATGAAACATTAATAAAAACAGACTATATTTTGCATTACAGCTATGTAAAGTTTGATATAACAATACTCAATTTCTCTTTTCAGGAGCTCAACAATCCTTTTAAAACAGTAAACATTATAAAATGATGAGCAGATTGTATAAAGCAGAGTCTATGAAGTAATTTATATTTCAATGGCAATAAAATATTCAAAGTAATAAAGTACCTTCAAGCATGTGTATTTATTTCCGTTTTATATCTGCAGAGAAAATATAGCATCTATAATTTATTGTAGAATCAAGCATAATAAACTTATTTAAAGTTATATAAAGTTCTGTCATTCAACATTTTAAAATTTTCACTTCCAGATAAATTTAGCATGACTAAATAAATAATTGAATTCAATAAAACTCCAAGCAATGCAATTATACCTTCCATAAAAAAATCCCTATTGTCACATAGCATTGCAACAGTATTATTGAAACTTTCCAAATGGTGTATATGTTGGGATTTTGTAGAGTTATGGATTGGCCAAATCTAGCACATAATTACTTTAACCAGGCATGGATTAAACTAGGAAAATAATATGTAATAAAAAATATACATAATGAAAACAATGAAGAATAATAAGTTAAAATTACATGTAGTCAGAGCTTAAATATAGTATGTCAGGAGATCAATAATTAATGATGGTAAATGAGAATGTTAATTATTATTTAATTTATGTCACCTAATTTAGGTGATAAGTCAACTATGTTTAAAATAACTTTTTTTAATTACATTGTCTGGAAATTTTAGACAAAACATATATCTATAAATAATATATTTAAATATATTTTATTTTTTTAATATTCATAATATTAATTTTATGCAATCTTCTTTTTTAAAAAAACATATTTTTATAAACAAAAATATACAATAAAATTGTTATTAAATGTTTATATAATCATTTTCTTTTTAAGTTAAAATTTTAACTTTAAAAAGCAGATTAAATGCATACAAACACTAAAGGAATTTAAAATATGATTGAGAAATAATTTAATTTAAAATTATTTGCTTTTTAAAAATACTTATAGAAGATTATATTATTATTAAATAAAATCAATGAAACATGATTAAAAGTTATTTAAGTGTTTATTTTATGATAACTTAATTTAATAAACAGGTGTAATCACTACATTAAGAGTATACTTAAATCTTTGAACTATAATATGTTGAGAATAAGTTATACATTAAAATACTATTATAACACATACAATTATAAAATAAGTTTGACTATTAATTTCAAATTATTTAAATTAATTGATTAAAATTTTTTAAAAATAATAATATTTTATAATATTAGTTATAAATCAACAAAATAGCTTTTAAAATAACTCACTACCTTTAACAAAGTAATAGAAATTATTTAATAGAAAATAAACTGTAAAAAAATTTTTTTTAATATATTAAAAAAATACCTAACATAATGTTCTATAGGCATAACTTAAGATTACAGTATATATAATTACACAATCTAAAAATAATATTCTTTCCAATATAAATTTAAATCCCTTTGTCTTGATTAATATTTTGTGTTGAAATAGGCTAATCTATTGAAATATCATAGTATAGAATATTTGTATTGCAATATCAAATTAAGAGAGAAACTATTATTAGTATAAGGAGATAATTGTTATAAATCTACAGACTAATTTGTCAATTTTTTGATGTAATAGGGTAACCAAATGATGAAAATTTTATGCATTATTATTGGTGAAAATATTTTTTCAAATTATGTACACCATGTGGTGGTAAGTATATATATATTTACACACACATATATAACCAATAAATTAACTTTCCAAAAGTATTTCTTATTGTAAAATTAAAAAAAAACAGTAATATGAAATCACAAAAGATTAAAAAAAATTTTTTTATGGTGCTCCAAACAATTTTTTTTTCACAAAGTTGGTTACCATGTGGAAAAATTTTTTTTTTTAGCAATGTTTTAGTATTACATTAACTATATAAAGTTAAAGACATAAATATACACACACATATACAAAAAGTTAAATAACAGACATTTGTAGGTTTTCCCTATATAATATTTGGATATATAAGTAAATGTAAATCAGTTATAAAAATGATAATAAATCACTATTAACACTGACCTAGAACATATTGTAGCCATGTATGTCATGAAGTAAAGCCTGCTCATATATATATATATATATACTTTGGAAAAACTATGTATGTCATGAAGTAAAGCCTGCTCATATATATATATATATATACTTTGGAAAAACTAAAATAAATTTAAAAGCCTAACTGATGCAATATTTACTTATGTATAGAAAAGCAAACACTAACTTTACTGACTGTGGACCTGAACTCAATTAAAATATTATTGAAGAAATTTGAATAGAATGAAGTAATAGAAGAAGAAAAATTAAAGAATTCTCATATATTGCATAAAATGACCATGTAATGAAGCAAAACTCATACAGCATTCAAATAAATAAATAATTTTGTTAGATATTATTTAATAGTGAATTGTTATAATGCTGACATTCATGATTGTGATGCTAATGCATTGCCCGTGTATTAGCTTATTAAAAAAAATATTAAAGTATATACTCCATATTATTGCTTTTATATTATATTTATCTATTTTAATAAATATCTTACATATTTTTGCCAAAATACACACAAAAAAAAACTTGTATTTTTTAACAAAATTTTAAATAATTGATTCGTTAATTAAAAAGTTAAATGTTCAAAAAAATATTGTGTATTCATAATAAATCTCAAATATAAAAACAATATATTATTTGTTGACATGTGAAATAATAAATAATCACAAATAAACAATCAACAAAATAATAAATATGAACTAATAAATATTAATTCTAAGTAAGATAAAATAATTTTGTTTACATAAATTTTTATATGAATAGTATGTGCATTCATATTAAATAAATACATCTACCTATATATTCATAAATGCAAATATATATAAATAATCAAAAATAATAAAAAAACATTATTGTATTAGAAACTAGGTAATTGAAAGATGTAATAGTTTTTATGTTCAGATTTAATCCATATTAATATAAGGTTTTGAATTAAAAAATAAAATAAAAATGATTTATTTTTTCTCTCTTATGAATAAAATGTTATGCAGTAATATGAATATTTTTAAACCATCAATTGGGTGATATTGTAAATTTAAGTTTTTAGATAATCTGTTTTTATTTTATGCAAAATGTCAAATTTATGGCTAATTATTCTAATATGTAGACTTTTTTGAATTATCTTCATAATGGTTCAAGCATTCGTTGCATTCTATTAAATATATTAAATTTACATTTTTGCCATTGATATTTTTATTACAATGATATGTTTGTTTGCAAGTCATTTTTTATTTTCACATGAAAAAATTCGTTTTCTGACACAAAATTATTAGTGAATTTTTTTTGCCAAGTCTATTCTTAAGTATTCTACGTTCTCAAAAATATCTTTTTCTCAATTTCTAGAGTATCTTATATTTATAAATTTAGTATGTAAAACTTTTTTATATTGTTGAAGTAGTTGTTCATTGATGCAAATTTTGCACAAGATCTAGATATATAGTTGATATTTTAATTATTTGACTGTGTAATGAAGAGCAATTTTATATTTTTTAATATTTCATAAATAATTTTAATAAAAATATACATTTTACATTCAAGTTTTTTAAAACAGCAGCCCACTTTTTTGACATTGAATTTATTTTACAGTAAAAATTTTTTTAGAGTTAATATATACTAGATACCGATTGATAGCCATAGCTATTTAAACTTTCATATTGATCACCCAAAAACATTTAAAAGCTAATATTTCCTACAATTTTAAAAGTTAGGAGAATTTACAGTGATAAAAAATTTGTTTAACAAAATAAGATTTTGTATAGAAATTTTATAAATAAGAGATAGCCTACAATATTGTTGTATAATAAAGTAACAAAGACTTCAGAAGTTGAGACAAACTCTTATTACATAAAAAAGTTAATCAATTAGTAAGTTCCATCACTAGTTCTTCATTTTAATAGTGATTTATCTAAAATTAATACATATCTCAGAAAACCCACAGATTATATATAAATTATTTTTTCTAAACCACATAATGTTGTTTATCAAAAATATAGAACACTTAAGAATGGAGTAAAATTTATCAATAATTCTTTATTAGAGAAAGGATGTCTTCTTTTTGAAAATTAAAAAAAGTCTTATACTGTTATAAATGATTCAATATAATACAATCATTAATTTTAAATTATACATGCTCAGCCATGACAATTATAAAAGTGTAAACTTAACTTATTTAATTGAATATAACGATGCTTAAATCAGTATTATGTGGATTAATTGGCAATATTCTATCCATTAAAATAACATCATAAAAATGAGAACGACTTGTATTTAAACATTTCTATTTAAAAGATGATTCAATTGATTTTAAATGGTCATATTACAGAACAATATTTTCTCTTCAAGTGACAAAAAAGGCAAAGATAATCTTTATCTTCAATTGAAGATTTTACACCCACATGAAATGAATCTGAACATAAAAACTATTACATCCTTGAATTAAATAAATAATTAAACAAATCCACCTTTCTTTTATCACTATAGCAATGCCTATTTTTTACTCAGTCTAATAGTTTCAAGTTAGCATCAATCTTCAGAGCTAATATATATATATATAAGAATACGTAAATGTATAAAAATAGTTTATTTAATATCATTATAAACAATACAAAAACAAACATTTGTAAATGGGATATTTATTTATATAGCGCAATGTATATAAATTGTAATAAACTAAAGATCAGCATTTCAAGCTAATGTACAAGCACTTTTTTATGAATGTTAATAATAAATGAATACTTTCATTTCCAACACAAGATAAAGTCTTTGCAAAAGAATAGAATGAATCCACCTATTCTTTCAACCCAAATGCTTAAGTATGGTAAAGAGTAATTTAAAGTGATTGATTTATCTTCACGCTTTCATTTCCAGTACTTAAGATTGGCCCATACTTAAGCATTTGGATTGGAAGAATAGGTGGATTCATTCTATTCTTTCGCAAAGACTTTATCTTGTATTGGAAATGAAAGTATTCATTTATTATTAACATTCATAAAAAAGTGCACATACATTAGCTTGAAATGCTGATCTTTAGTTTATTAAAAACAAACATTATATCCAATAATAAACAATCCTTTCTATATCTTATTATATATATATATATATTCTTTAAAATATATATATATATATATATATATATATTGATACGAAGATTTACACGGGTTGCATATGTAAAAGATATATTTTGTGGGTTCATCCATGTTAAAAACTTAAATATTGATATACTGACATTTCGACTTGATTACACAAGTCATCCACTGGGTCATAAAAGGTAGAAAGACAGTTGTAGAGGCACTACAATCACTGATTTGAAAAAAAATGCTAAAGTTCCACCAATAGCAAAAATGTTAAATTAATGTTTTTTTAAAAAAATCTTTCCAAATAGGAGGAAGTTTGCATGTATCATCTCGCTTATTGATACAATCTGGCCTTTTAAGTATCTCAATGGCATCTCTAATTTTGCACTGGTAGAGATTAGAAAAATCAATTTTATGACCTGAATCTATAGTATGGAGTGAGAGTGCTGAAGATGAGGAGTGTTGTTTAACTGTATTAGCATATTCATCTCTCCAAACACTGATATAACGATTACTCATATCTATGTAAGAAGCTTTACAATTTTCACATGAGATTTGATAAACACCATGAGATTCAAGAGGGATTGAATCCTCATGCTTGGTTATTATATTGCTGATCTTTTGATGAGTAGAAAATGCTGTATCTATATTATAGCATTTTAATATATCCCCAATACTGTCTGTAGTTCCTTTTGCATATAGAACACAAATCCTAATAGCTGATTTATCATTTTTTTCTTTCCTCTTTTGTCCATTTTGGGCTTAAAATAAGGCTTTTTTTTTTATAAATTTATAATTATAACTATTTGCTAATAAAACATTATTAATATGATTTATTTCTTCTTTCAGATGTGACTTATCTGAAAGGTTAATTGCTCTATTTAAAAGAGTTTTGGCTACAGAAACTATCTGAGTTGGGTGGTGATGAGAATGTAAATGTAAATATCTGTCCGTATGTGTATTCTATCTGTAAATCGAAAAAGATAAACTATTTGGTGTTCTGGTGACTAAAACATCAAGAAAAGGGAGTTTTCCATCAGACTCTGTCTCCATTGTAAATTTAATATGAGGATGAATATTATTTAAATGTAAGAAAAAATCATCTAATTTATTTTTTCCATGTTGCCATATGACAAAGTGTCATCTATGTATCTAATCCAAATGAGAGGTTTTAAAGATGATGATTCTAAAGCACAAGTTTCTATATTTTTCATGAATAAATCAGCTATTACTCCTGAAATAGGTGAGTCCATAGGAGTACCAAAAGCTTGTCTGTAATGCTGTCCATTGTATACAAAATATGTGTTCAAAAGACAATGTTTAATCAAAGCAATATGGTCTGGTAAATTGCAACGGTGTGAAATTATATTTAAAGCTTCATCAATTGGAATGTTTGTAAACAAAGACATGACATCAAAACTAACCAGAATGTCATTAGCATTAATTTAAAAATTTTTTAAAACAGAAATAAAATGAAAATAATTTTTAATATATGATTGTAGGTTTAATGAAATCCGATAAATATCTAGCTAAAATATGAGTTGGAGATCCTATTGCGCTTACTATTGGGCGAGGGGGGGGTATTTGGTTTGTGAATTTTTGGAAGTCCATAAAATTTTGGACAGACACATGATTTTTCACAAGGGATTATTTTATTTTTTATCTCTGTTTCAATAGGCAATTTATTAATAATGGCTTTTGTTGTTTTTTCCAAATACAATAGAGTTTTGCATTTATCTATTTAATCATATTTTCTGAAATTAATTAAACTAACCTTGCTTTATTTATTATCATGTACCTGCTTGAGGGATATCTTCCCCGAAGATCAAATGTGTTCATCATCCAATGTCCTTCATTTACATATCTGTTATACATTGAAACTTGGACATATATAATAGTCAATTAATGTAATTCCACTATCCTATAAGTCTAGCAACCAAATTAAGTGGTACTCATTTCTTTTATTTTTTTTTTGTAATTTTAACATTAATAAAGTGTTGTATCTTATATATATACATTGCATTGGGTGACTTGTTTCCACAGGGAAGTCATATAGTTAATAATCAAGTTTTAAGAGTCTCTATCTCTCACTGATCATTGAGCCTAATTAAAATAAAGGAATGAGCTGTGATGGTTGAAGTCACCCTAGTGGTGATTTTGCTGTTGCTGGCTCATCCGTCTGTTATAATATACTGATTTCATGCTGAACCAGCACTCATCAGTTGGTCCAGATTATCATCTCCACACACACACACATATATAATATAAATAAAATGACCGTTAATTAAAACAAAATTGTAATTATAATTGAAATAATAAATTTAACGGTTTAAACGTTAAATTTATTATTTCAATTATAATATATATCACCACCATCAACTATTATCAATCCACTGCAGAGTGAAGGTCTTTTCAAGTTTAATTTATCTTCTCTGATCTCTAGCTTCTCTTCTCCACATCACCCCTGCACACTTTCTTATTTCATCCATTCATCTCACATGTGGTCTCTTTCTGGGTCTTTTATAATCTCCTGGAATCCAGTTTAAGATTTCAATTAAGCATCTATTATCATCTCTTCTATCAATATGTACACCCCAACTCCACTTCAATCTTTTAATTTTTTTAATGAGGTCAGTAACACCTGTTTGTTCTCTTACCCATACATTGCGTTTTCGATCTCTTCTTGTTACTTCCAACATGCATCTCTCCATACTTCTTTGAGTGGTCTGGAGTCTTTGTATTGCTCTTCTATTAAGTGTCCAAGTCTCAGATCCATAAATAAGAACTGGTAAAACACATTTGTTAAAAACCTTTTCAAACACATAGGCATATTTCCTTTTAGTATCAAGTTATTTCTACCAAAAGCACTTCAACCAAGTTTAATTCTATGATTAATTTCATCCATTATGTTTCCATCTGTATTAATAATCTGACCAAGGTATTTGTAACTGTTAACTTCTTCTAATTCATCATAATCAATCTTTATCTTCATATTTTGAGCAAATCGATTAAACATTACTTTAGTCTTTTTTAACATTTATCTTTAGTCCTACTTTCCTACTTTCATATGATAACTCCTGCAACATTTTCTGCAGGTCTGAAGCAATATTTGCAAAAACAACTATATAATCTGCAAAATCTAAATGACTTAAATAATCTCCATTTACTTTCACTTTTTTAGTTTCCCATTTTAATCCAAAAAATACTTCTTGTAACACTGCTGTAAAAAGTTTTGGAGATATGGAGTCACCTTGTCATACACCTTTCTCAATGTTGACTTTCCCAGTATCATTATGTAATCTAATTGTTGCTGTTGCATTTTTATAAATATTGTTTAAAATATGACAATATCTTGAATCTATATCTTGATGATCCAATGCTTTAATCACTGAAGAAATGTTTATAGAATCAAATGCCTTTTCATATTCTACAAATCCAAAACATAATGGCAACTCATATTCATTTGTCCTTTTTATAACTTCTCTCAATACCTGGATATGATCTACTGTACTAAAACCACTTTTAAATCCAGCTTGTTCCCTTGGTTGGTGGAAATCCAATGTTCTTTGTAGACGAATTGTAATTATCTTGGTAAAAAAATTGTATAAAACTGACAAAAGGCTGATTGGTCTGTAATTTCTAATACTTCTTTATTACCTTTTTTAAATATTAATATTATTACTGCATTCTTCCAATCATCTGGTACATTTTTATCATTTAGACATTTAGTATATAACTTTGCTAAAAAAAAATTATTTCTTCACCTGCTTCTTTTAATATATCAATTATAATTCCATCATTACCTGGAGCCTTTCTTTTCTTCATACATTCAATTGCATGTTTCACTTCTTCATTTAAAATTCTGGGCAATTAATATATATATAATCAGTACTCAGTTTATGTTAAGATAGCAAATCTTCATACTTTTATGGAGAGGCTTCAATCTATTTCAACCTCCAACTCTTCAGCCATCCATATCATTGAAAATCTGTTGATGGAAAGCCCAAATACATGCTGATGCCAATATTATTGCCATGCCCATGTTGATCTCAAATCACTCTGACCTCTCATGTACTGGACCTTATCCATTTAAATACATAGAAGAGGAATGGGCAGGATGCAGGCTTAATGTGTAAGATTTGAAATACAGACATATTTCATATACCTGGAGCTTAATTGTAAATATAGGGGATTTGAACACAGAATTTCAAGCACTCTTCAACTATCCCCACTATCTCATATCACTGATGCAAATGACCACACACATGTAGAAAAAATAAAATCTTATCAATATATGTACTTCATGCTGAACCAGCACTCATCAGTTGGTCCAGATTATCATTTCCCACACAGATATATATATATAATCAGCGCTCAATTTATATTAAGATAGAAAATCTTCATACTTTAATCAGCATGGGATTTAGGCTTTCCATCATCAGATTATCAATGATATGAATAACTAAAGAGTTGGAGATTTAAGTAGATTTAAGCATGTCCATTAAAGTATAAAGATTTGTTATCAACACAGATTATATATGTGTGTAGGAGATGATAATCTGGACCAACTGATGAGTGCTTGTTCAGCACAAAATACATATATCAGTAATTATTTATCTTTTCTATATGAGTGTAGTCATGTGTATCAGTGATATGAGACTGTGAATAGTTGAAGGGTGCTTGAAAGTCTGTATTCAAATTCGTACATTTAATAAAAACTTATAAGTTGAGTAATAATTTTTTTTTCATCATTTCCTCTTATACACTTTAATGCAATCTTTTTTTATATAATTCCTTCTTTATTTTGCTTACAGTTCAACTGTTCTGCAGTTTTCATTAGAGCTATAACATTTTAACATATAATCATATAACCATTATTTTATATACATATTAATATAGTTATTTTATATTACCATTCATAATCATATTTAACTTTAACTTTATAGCTTTGCTCCTCTTATTTCTTATATTTTCTTATTATCTTTTATTTATTTTTTATTTTCATTTTATTCCTATTCTTTATTTTATTCTATCTTATCTATCATTCCACATTTTTTCTTTAATATATCACTATTATCTTTCCATTTTATTTTTTATATGCCCTAATATTTTGTATTATTTTCTGTTATTTTATATATTTATTTCTTTATTAATATTCCTATTTTATTCTTACTCTTATCCATATTTTATTTTTCTATTTTCTTTTTTTTTTTTAATTTTTTCATTTTACTTACCTTTGTATAAGTTTCACTTCTTTCCTTACAAACATATTAATTGATGTATGTGTACTTGTGTGTATACTAGATATAACATACATGTCATTTAGAAAAAAAAAATTACAAACATACATGACATTTTAATACATTGGGTTTAAAAAATTAAAAGAAAAATTAGTTTATACATTTTAATCCTACTATTAAATATTTTATATAATTAAATAATAAGTTAAAAAGAATAAAATGATAAGTTGTACTATATGAAGGCAAAAAAAATAGTTTCAATTTGTGCAATAATTTTGAATTGCATAGCTCATAAAAATTTAAAGTATTTTGTCCCTCCTCTTGGCCTCATGAATGAAATTTTAAATAAAAAATTAGCCAATAATTAAAGGAAATTTAATTGCAAATCAAAATATATTCCTTAAAATTATGGGTTAATAAAATTAAAAAAGTTATAGATAAATTTTTAAAAGTTTATAAATTAATACATTTTACAGGCTTAAACCTGCAATCATATATGTAATATAGGCAGGGTTCGAACTCAGACTTTCACACGACCCACCACTCTCAGTGGCATCTCATATTGCTGACCCACCTGATCACACACATGCTGAAAAGATAAATAATCACCAATATACATATTTCATGCTAAACCAGCAATCATTAGTTGGTCTAGATTACTATCCTCACATATATATATATATAATCAGTACTCAGCTTTATATTAAGATAGCCAATATTTATACTTTAATGGACAGGCTTCAAACTATTCCAACTCACAACTCTTTAGCCTTCCATTTCATTGAAAATCTGATGATGGAACATTCAAAGCCCTTGATAGTGCCAAGGTTGTCATCCTACCCATGTTGATATATTAGTCATTCTGACCCCTCATGTACAGGAGAATAATCCATTTATATATACATATGCGAGGGATGGGCAGACCTTTTATACACTATTTATATAAATTAATACATTGTACAGGCTTAAACCTGCATTCATATATGTAATATAGGCAGGGTTTATAATAATTTTTTTCTTCTTCCTATCACTAACATATATAAAGAGAAAAACTATTTTTTTCTTTTGTTCATTTAGTTATAAAACAATAATGTAATTTTAAAATATCTGTAAAATTATTTATTTCCACAACATGTGAAATAAATAAAAATGATTATCAAAAAATATGTTGTTGTAAAGAAAGAGATATCAAATTTTGTAACTAGCTTTTAATAAATCTATTATTCGGAAAACATTCTGAGTTCAGAGATAAGTGTGAACAATAGCAAGTGAGATATATAAGTCAGAAACAATCAAATCAGACAGTCTACTCTATTCTAAGCTAACTCAAAAAGCATTGTTGCAATGATCCCATGCAGAAAAAAGGAACCATTGGCTAAAACAGTTTTTCACCATAGTTTTAATTACTGTATCTTGCTGATATTAAAAGTATTTTTCAATACTAAAATCCAGCACAGCAAGCATAACACTTGCCAGAAGAAGTCCATTTAGTATGTGTAACTAGAAATCATAAATAACACCAGTCAAAATATCTGAAGGTACAACCAGATCCAGAAACAGATTAAAGTTTGCTAAAACCAGCCATTGTCTGCTTTAATCATGCTACAAGGAAAGAAATGGACTGTGCCATAGAACCTATCAAAACTAGTGACTTAAATCTCCAATATGCCTGATCCAATACCTTTTCTAACATCACTAATGAGAGAATAATTACTAGATTTGGAGGAACCAATGAAGATGCATTCATAAACATAGGAAAAAAATAATATCTGCAGAAAATCATGGTTTAACTTTTTAATAGTTGCAAGTATATAAGCAACAATTTAAAATATTTGTTGTTAATAAATTGTTAAATAAGTTTTTTTATTAATCCATTTAGTTTTGTTATACTTAACTCAATACAACATTATGCTACCAATATTCATTATATTATTAATATCCACAATCCCAAGTATTCATGCAATTCACTGGGGACATGCAAGAATGACAGTACTAATTTATTCACGATAATGATTGGACATTAATAAGTTTTTCAGAAGTAACTTTCTATTTAGAAGGTTTGGCACTTTAAAGTTAATTTTTTTTATTATTGAAATTAGAAAAACAAATTAAAAATACTTTGGGGAGATCTTCTACTTAGTTTAACATTCCGTGCTAAGTTATAAATCATCATATCGCTACTTATTCATACATATATTTAAATTTAATCATTTTTATTTGAAGTATATTAACCATTTTTAATCTAAATATTAATTTTTTTCAACTTGAGTCAAATTTTACCATTATACACTTAGTATATTGGAAAAGTCTAAAATTAGCACTATATATATATATATTGTAAGATGCAATCTTATATCAAACCAAGAACTATTAAATACCCATATCTACTTTAACACCAATACACCCCATAACAATATTCTCAATATATAATGTATCATAACTTATATATATATATAAAGAGAATGTAACCCAATTAAAACGTATTCCCGAAAACTAAAATGATCGCAAACATTTTAAATGTGAAAAAAACTTCATTGTTTATATAATTAAAAGATAAACAAACGTGATAAAATCCCTAACCCAAACTAAATGTGTAAAACAAATATTTATGCTTACCCTTATTACAAAATCTTTCAGGAACTATTATTTGATATACACATATTATGACAATGTAATAAAAAAGCTGATCAAATTTAGACACAAGCAATCAAATCATAAAAACATGAAGGAAATAATAAATTTTGATTATTATTAAACCACAACAAATATATATAAATCATAACACATGACAAAAATAATCAAGTTCACACTTGATATCAAATTCACTATTTTAAAAGAATCAATTCAACACTTAAAAAGAACAACCTGGTTTTGATGGTTGACAGTATATATATATACAAATGACCTTTTTTTTGAGGATCAGATAAAAAACTCTTGATGACTTAACAATACATATATTTTGGAAGCCATGACCAAACTTGGTGTTTGGAGACAAAGGTTGGTAGCCATCAAAGTAGAGTTTCAAGCTATAAAATTCCATTGAAGGTGGTTAAGAACTAAAAAGCTGACAGGTTTGAATTTGGTAAACTAAGGGATTTTATCTTAGAAATTCCAGGATTAGCTATAAATTTATTTGGTACTTCAAGAACATTTTCAATCTTTAGCTAGAGAATCATATCAACCCTAACTTGAGATTCCAAAAGAACCACAAATAATACATCCAACAAACTCAAGAACTCGAATTAACTACTTAGATAAATACACATACTATCATATGCAGCTAAGTAGAAAGTTACTTCATGGGAAGAGATTTGTCAGCCATGAAGCTATAACATCCAAAATCCAATTCAATTTGATTTAACATCTATCCACCTATGCTGAAGGCAACACCAACTTTACTACTTGAACCTGAAGATGTGAACTTAACAAGTCAAAATATACTACATGTGAAAAGAAATTCAAATCAGCATTATTCATGTTCCAAGACCTTTGAAACCAATCAATTTGATTATGAATGATGGTAATAATAATCCACATAAGGTTTAGGATATTTTTCTTTAAGGAGTCTTGGATTTTTTTTTTTTTTGGTTAACATTATATAATTAATTATATATATTTATTTATTTATTTCCCTTACCATAGTAGATTAACATGATATATATTCTTGATATATTAAAAAGGGGCAAAATATTACTACCTTAATTGCAAATTGAAATAAACTATAGAGTCAGACATGAGCTTGCTTGTGGATGAATTTGATCATTACCAGATTTCAAAGTAAGACTTTATATTGTCCAACATTAAACACCAACACTTGCACAATTACACTATTATTTATTGTTTGATTATAAATACTAATCATTTTATTATTTAATTGTTTTTCAGTATATATGATTAAAAACTTCTAGCATGAATGGTCTTTGTTATGCTATTTAATATAAATCAACCAGCAAATATGTTGGAAACAAAGATTTATAATTTTACTAAATTTTAAATTAGCAAGCAAGTATATATATAAATAGCAATAAGTTTAAATTTTTTTACTATACAATAACAATATTGAATGATTGCTCTTTGAGGGGAACAGAGGGGTTGGATTAATAAATATCGACAGTACTGATCAAAGAATAGTCATAAATATCTAAACAAATTAATTGCTATTGTTTATAAGTTCATGTCAAATAAATTGTAATAATTGTGAATAAATATAAAAAAAAAAGGTTTTCAAATTAAAGTCGGTTGTTTATGTTTATCTTATTCCTTTAGCAATTTATTACACACTCGATACAATAGAGATTGTAATATAAGTATTCCTCGAAATAGAATATTGTGCATATTCTCTTTGAGCTCAAATTCTGGGATAAATGGAATTTAGGGGTGGAGAAGAAGGATGAGTGTGTGTGGAAATACCTGATGTTTGTTCATATGCAAACATGTTGCCTCCAAGGATTGTGATCAAGGTTATTAGGAGTTTAAAAATTTAGGAATCCTAGATATGCTTTCTCATCCACTCTGATAGTCTATCAAGTATAATAATATGCAATGCCCAGGACTTGATTCATTACAATATATACATACATACCCTCAAATTCTATACTACATTTGTATCATCATAAAGTTAAAGGCAATAAGTCCTTACCATTTTATATAATTTATTTTTTTATATTATTCAATATATTCATATATAAAAATGTAGTTAACTTATAAAAACTTATAATTCTTTACCATTTATTAAATTTTTTTTATTAGTTATTTTAATTTTACTTATTAAATTTTTTATTATTAATTTAAATATTAGTATATTAATTTTATAATCTTTAAATTTAAGTATTATCTTTATTTTTAAACTTTTAACTAATTTTGTAAATTATTATTATCAATGAGTCCACTAGGTATTAAACTGTTGGAATCAATCATTAAAGACAGAATAGAACCCTATCTTATATCTATACTATTTAAAATGCAGTTCGCTAAGAAAGGCTCATCTACAATACAAACAGTCTTTCTATTCAAAACTGTTATTGATTCTGTCAGAAATAATAAAAATATAACCTAGTTGTGATCCAACTGGATATAAAATCAGCATTTGATATGATTCCAATTAAACTTTTTGTTGAAGCATTAGCTGATACAGCAATACTGAGATCCTTAATATACTTAATCACCAATCTTCTATTAAGTTGAGAAATATATATTACACTTGATGGGAGGAACTCACCCTCTTTTGTACCTCACTGTTCGATTCCACAAGGTTTTCTGCTAAATGTTCTTTTTTTTACTATCTACATTAACCCTCTACTGAGTATGATAAAAAATAAATTATCATCGTATATACATAGTCAGTTTGAAAGCAAATATCTCCTGTATTGCCTACATGGATGATGTCTCGATTTTTTTAACCTCTAAAAATCAGATCGCAACTCTATTAAAAAATCTTAATTCATACACTAACAAATACAAACTGGAGTTTAACATGGATAAATCTTCTGCTGGGTCAATATATACAAGACAATTTCACACACAACATTTTAAAGCAAAACCTAGCTCTTTTGTGTGATTCCTTTTCTATTTGAGCAATCTAAAAATGCATCAACAAATACAAGACAAAATTAAAAATAAAATTGAAAATATAATTGATTCACTTTCAAAATCTTGCCTTTCATTGTATTTAAAAGTATCCCTATTTAATCTATTGATTGTAACTCAAGTCACATACTATTCTACAATAATACTATAAACTAAATCTTTTATTAGTAAAATAAACCTACTATGTAGAAAGTTGCTGTGGGGAAAAAAGATTGTTTCAAATTTCACTAAAATGTATTCAAGCTTCTCTAATACAAAATGATTTGGGACTACATTTAATAAATATTTTTAACATTCAAAAGACATTAAATCCTATTTCTTCTTGTGCACATTTATTCTCATACATGAAAGTCTTCTTCAAGATTACCCCAATAGATAAGTTGCCATCAGTCAATGGATACTGGAAAAACTTGCTTACATTAATTCTCAACATTCCAAACTTTTCTTATTCACCACCTCAGGATAAATTTAAATATTGGGATATGTACCAGATAATTTACCCTCCCTTTATGTTAAATAATAAAAGACCAATTCTAAATATTGACAATAGACAACTAACCTGAAAATTTAAATTCTGATCATTAGAACCCAAATATTACGATTTTCTGCTCAAATTAAATCTTGAAGTACTACCAACATCACATTTTTATAGATACAGAAGGCATTACATAAATATAGAAGATATATGCTGGTTATGTCATAGAGAGACTGAGTCTCAAGAACAATTTCTTTTTACTTGCCCTGCATTTGATAATATTTGCACAGCTATACCATTATTGTTCAAACAAAAAAATTGTGACATTCAAAGTCTTTTATAATCACTTATTAAATGTATCTACCCACATATTTGAGCAAGTACTTTTACATTATTTTCACTATGGTGTAAAAGATGCTCTTTCATGTATAATAATAATCCAATAAGACATCTAGATATATTCTTCAACAAAATGAAACTACGGTGCTTAAGGGATGAAAAAATTGTATTACAAGAGATGTACACAGTCACTTGGTTCATATTGCAACAATGCTAAAAATTATAGCATGAAAAAAAAACTAATAAAAAAGAAAACTAAGAGCCTTGACAGTATATAAAACTGATTGGATGTGTATGAATCGTAGAAAAATGTAAACTCAAATTTATAAACAACATGCATATCCTTTGTTTTTTGTTTTTTTTTATTTCTTTTTCTCATATTACAATTTTCTGTTTGTTTATGTTAACTTCAATTTATCTGCATGTGGTAAAATAGTTATTAATGTAATCTTTTTCTTGTTACATGCAATAAAGTCCTTTTGAAAGATGATGATGATAATAATAATAATAACAATAATAATAATAATAACAACAATAACAATAATAATTCAATTCAGTTCTTTGTTTAATGTACATATCTACAACCAAAGGCCAATTACAGACTGCACATAAAAAAGTATATATATATTTTAAGGGAATAATAATAAAAATTTTTTTTTTTTACTAATAATACATTATATATATATATTTTAAAACCTTTGAAAATTTATTAATATTAAATTGACAAAGGTTTTCACTAACAAAATTTGAATTGTAAATATTAGGTAGACAAATGAAGGGGGAAAATTTTAAAGTATCATTTCTACAAGTTTCAATCAAAAAATAATTAAGGACATGAGTTTCATATTGACAATAATTTAAATGCAGTTTTGAAATCATATTATAAGAAACATTTTTTTTAGTAATGACTATGTATAAAAATTTCACATCCCTAGCTTTTCTTTTTGCTAAGAGAGAAATACTAAAATCATTTTTTTGTTGAACAAAACCTAGAAATTTTTTGAAAACTAGGTGTATTTTACTTGTCTTATTATTATTATAATAATAATAATAATAATAATAATAATAATAATAATAATAATAATAATGATGATGATGATGATGATGATAAAAATAATAATAATTTAGAATAGTTAAAAAGTTTAACAATAAGTATTAAATTTAAATTAAGAAGTTATAGAATTAAAAATTTATATTTAATATTTAGATTGGCATAGAAATTTAATATTTCTTTAATATAATTTTCACAACACCACTTTCATGCAAGGTAGGTAAACTGATGAGTGGTGGTTGAACACAAAATGCGCTACTTGAGGATCATACATTCTTTTCACATGTCTTTAGTGATATGTTTATGATTACAATGTATTAAAAGTTAATACAAAGCAGACTCTACCTTGCATAAGGATGATGTAATGAAAATTATACTACAGAAATGTTATTTATTAAGTGGATAATCTTTTATCTAATGAATGACTAATAAAATTTATTAATATACTTCCATTAAGTGGTTTGCGTCAAAGTTGTGAGGGGAATAAATTTGACATTTATCAATTAACCTATAATAATTCTCTCTCTCTCTCTCTCTATATATATATATATATATATATACGCACACACACGAACAATGATAAACATATATATGAGTAAGAGGTTGTGATTTGGGCTAACTGATGATTGCTGGTTATACATGAAATGTGCATCTTGGAGATTATCCATCTTTTTCACATCTCTTTGTTCATATGTTTATGGTTACATTATTCTACAAGATGTTGTTAATAGGAGACAAAAACCAGTTCCTATCTTGCGTGAGAATGGTATAATGAAAATTACACGGCAGAAATATTAAACAAGTAATCTTCTGTATAAAATGCTTTTTTAATTTTTAAAAATCCCTATAAGATATGGGCCTTTTCGTAGATGTTGATTAGACCAATCTTAATTTTGATTCATTTACAAGTTATGAGATTGATAAATAAATTTGGTAGTCTTTAAAATTTATTTTCACAATATATATGCACATAAAATTATATATATTAATTTTTTAAAAAAAATCGTTTGATTATATATATATGTACTTTACATATATACAGTTTTAGATTTTTATAAAATTTAAATAGGATTTTTTTTAAACAAGGTTTTTTACATTACTTTATACAATTTATAGGAAAAAATAAAATCTTTTAAGATTTACTTTAAAAAAAAATCTAACTTTAAAAGAAAATTAAGATATTTTCTTAATTAATGATAAATAGAATGTTTAATAATTAGTAAAAAAATTCTATAAATATTTTTGTTATCTAAGATATTTGCTTTTTTTATGTTGGTATTTTTTGAAGAGAGATAAATTTAGAAATAGTAATGGTGCAAGCTGCCTCTGGTAGCCTGTGCAATACTGCTACTAGTAAGATTTTTGTTAGTTATGAATTTTAACTAACATTATGAAAAAAATATTCAGTTTGTTTGTTAAGCTCATTATATGCTACCAATTTTTTTAATGAGGCTACAAAAAATTTTTTTGACTTTAAAATCAATTATCATTTGTTCAAATATATAAAAAATATATTTTTATATTTTATTTAAAAATATTTTAACAATAAATCTTTACACTACTTTAAAACAATGCTTATATTTTAGAGTTTAAGATATATATATATATAAATTTAGAAACAAAATTGAAAAGTATAATTTTTAATGGTAAGTTTTTTACCAAGGTGGAAAAAAATTGGATTGGGTAAGAGCAGGTTTTGAAACAATGTATATATATTTATTTATTTATTTTTATTTATTTATATTTATAAAATCTTTTACAAAAAAAAAAAAAAGGTATTTTAAAGTGATATCATTGAATTAAGTTTAGCTAATGAGTGAGTAGAATTTTTTTAATTGTTAAATTGTGTCCTATAATAAAATTAAATGTGTAAATTTATTTAAAAAATATAAATACACACCATCATGTAATAAGTTTTAAATTTGTCTTCAGTTTAATGCAATGATTACGTTTTTTTCTTATATTTTTATGATATCGTTAACATTCGGCAAGTTTTATATTTATTTTTAATTTTTGTTTAATAGTTTCTAATAGTATTAAAGTTACTGGAAATTTAATTTTTTAAAATAAAAGTGAATTTCCATCTCTTAATTGGCTTTTTATAATAATCTTATGATTAAATGCTTTTTTCAATTGACAATTCATCCAAAACGTTTCTGAATCTTCTATTCTGAATTTACAAACAGTGCATAGCAAATTGACTTCCTAAGAACATGATACTAAGAAATGACAAAAATTAATTTTATATCTGAGCAGATGAAGTGTGGCTGAATAACTGACAAAAGCGTACCAGTAAATGTATTTTTAGTTATATTAAAATATTCCAAAATTATAACTGTATTTACAATTTATAAAGTTATATATGTTGCTCTGAAATTATGATCTTAGAGTAAATTGTGTCAAGATAATAGCAAGCTATGGAAAATTATCAACAATTTGGTTAAGTATTATTGTTTGAATGTAGTACTTCAGGGATCCCCAACCTTTTTGCACTTAAGAGCACATTCTATAATACCGGCCATGTAGCAGGCACCATTTATTTTTTCAATGTAAATTTATAGTTGGATATTGTTAATAATATACATAATGTACAAAAAATATTTATTTCAAAAATAAAATTTTAACATATAATTAACGTTTATATTTTTACACTGTAAAAGTATAGTTTGCCCTACAATTTAAATTACAATATAATACAATAATTTGTAATAGCTGAAATACACAGGCTTGTACATAGCCTGTGTCTATACATGTAATAGACAGGGTATGAGCACAGACTTTCACATGACCCACCACTCTCCACACTATCTCATAACACTGATACACTCGAACACACATATGTCAAAAAGATAAATAATCACCAATATACGTATTTCATGCTAAACCAGCAAGCATCAGTTGGTCCAGATTACCATCTCTACACATATATGCTACAAGTGCTCAGATATATATTAATATAGCAAATCCTCCCACTTTAATAGACAGGCCTCAATCTACTCCACAATAATTTATAAGAAAATTTAAAAATTAAATTTATTTGTATCAGATAAATATTTTTTTATCATGTTCGGATAGCAGCGGACACACATAAAATGGTCTGCGGGCACCATGGTGCCCGCAGGCATAGGGTTGGGAAACCCTCTTAGTTATTTCATATGACTTCTTGTTGAGAACATGATCCTTTCAAAAATGATGAATTTATTGACATACCTAATTAAAAATAGAAAAATATCAAATGGTTATTGCTCATGAGTTTATATTAAGTTTGAAACCGGAAGTGACATAGTTTGATCACCATCTTTGAGATCAGGAGTCTGCCATTATACCACTGTATGGAAACACATAAGACTATTAAAATTAAGTGTAATGGATATTTAAGAAAATTGCTTTCATGAAATTACAAAATGAAAGATTACATTAGTGGACTCAGAATATTGAAAATAAATATATGTGACTGACAGAGTATATTCTAATAAAATTACCCTCTTTAGAATAATAAATTTATTATAAACTTGTATCAATAGGCTTTATATACATTATGCACATTATATTTTATTAAAAGGGTGCAAATTTTGCATTTTAAAAATTTTATATCACTTTAAATACTAATCAAAAACAAAAGTTAATTATTTTAAAAGAAAGATATTTTTAAAAAATTCATTATTAATTATGGTAGTTGAAATATATGATTTGATTCTATTATTTGATCACTTAATTAAGTCATATGAAAGACAAATGATTTTATAAGGAAATACATTGAAAGCTATATTAATATTTTATGCATAAAAAACAAAAAAAATAATTATAGTGCTTTTTTAAAAATCAAAAGTCATAAATTATACAAAACATTTTTTTAGGCATAGTTATAATTTATATTCATATATTTTCTGTTGAAATTTAAACTGACCTCTTATCACCTTTATTTTAACAAAATGAACATTTAAAGAATTATTAAGTGCAGTATAGGACGTTATTGAATATTTTTCATATTTTTTCTACACTCTGTTCCATATCTATCAAACTATTTGACATACTGAAAGGGTAAGTATTTGAAATGGATTAGGATGATATAACTCAGTTATATTCCATCTTCAAGCAATTCTATTAAATTTAAATATATTAAATCTCAATTTTAAAATTTTATTCTAACTTGAAAAAAAATCAAAAGTTAACAAACAAATTGATTTTCCAAAATCAATAAAAGCATTTAAAAATGGTCACAAACAACATTATGTAGCATAAAATTATTTTTTCTCAATCCCACATTGCTAAATTTTTAGAATTTAAAACATTTTTCTCATAAATGTTAAATAATTAAATTTTTTAAAGCTGATAAAACTTTTACAATGAATTTAGTTTTTAATGTTTTAAAACTATATTTAATGTTATTATTTTCTGAATGTTAACCAGAAAGAAAAATACCTGATTTTATTTGTTATATCACCAGTTACTCCTACTTTGTGAATCATTTATTACTAAGAGATATATTCTTAGTGATATGTAGACTAATGAATCACTAATTAAAAATATTACATCTGAATTCATTTTTTGTAATTACTGATTGTCTATAATTTTATTCATTGAGAGCTATTAATAAAATAGTACTAATGATTACTAGGTATACTAAAATGTGCCCTATTCATGGTGGATAGTTACACTTTATGTTTATCCAGTTTGAATGTTCTACTTGTAGCTACTGCTATCATACTTCTAATGATTGCAGCAATATAATTCTATGATTAATGTTAAAAGTGAGCATTTATTTTATTTCATTTAGATATTCAAATAAAACATATTGCTTAGCAACTGAGTATTCTACAGTTGATCCAATAGAACATGCACATTTGTATATATTAAATATTAAATTTAATAATTAATAATATTTTGTTTAGATCTAGTATAAATATGAGTTCCACCTCAAATTTTACAATGTTAAAAAACAGCTTAATACTGCTGAAAAGGCAATCAGTAAATGTTTTGTTATTCTTTGTGCAGTTTGTTGGCATGATGAAGGTGTGCTTGTTTACTTATTTCACTTCTAGAGAAATCTTAGTCAACCTCCAGTTTGATTGATATACATGTTCAGTATGTCCTAATGAAAATGTGATTATCTTTTTCTTACAAGCTCCTCAGAAATGACATTTTTAAATCAATTCAAGTGCTACATAAGTGTTGTTTAGCTATTCACTATAAAAATTTTGAGATGATAGCATGTTTAGATTATGAGTTACGAAATGAGTGGAATAATGTGTTAAGATTAAATCTTATTTTAAAATTGGAAAAAACCATTGCCAAAATATTTGAAATAATTTAATTTGCATATTGCAATCACGTCATCAATTACTAGAATGTTTACAAATGGTTTGTATAATTTTGTAATGGTAGGAAGAGCATTGAGGACAGTGGATAAAGACATAAAGCTCATCTAATGCATTTCTATATTTTAATTCTTAATCCAGTCACACTAGTGCCTTAAAAGGGTTTGTAGTAAACAACTAAATTATTGTTACTACATAATACATGCATTTATTCAAAGCTGTAGTTGCAGATCACTTGAAGGAAGACCTGGTTATAATTAAATAACTAACAAACAATAAATATTGTAAGGGATGGAAAATCCACCCTTCCTTTTGAAGTGCCATTATAGTTTTAAAAAATCTCTCTGATTTAGTTTTTACTTAAGGATGTGTAAATAGGTTGTTATTGTTGTTAGTTGTTGTTATTTGGTTCATTTTTTATTTATTTATTGTGATATGTGCTTTGTTTTGTGATGGTGAGATTTAATAGCAATGGATATATATAAATTCATGAGTGGGTATGTATATAAATACTATCAACAGTAGCATTTAAATTTCTAGTTATAATTAGATTGTATTTTTATTTTTGGGGAAATTATTTAACATGTAATGTTATTATTCTGGTTGTTTATTTATTTTGTAGATTGCAAAATAAATTTTTCATTGTAATATTTTTTTTATTGACATTATTTTTTGTTTTTGTTATTTAAAAAATATTTTAAAATCAAAAATCAGCAGTGTTAAAGATTTTTAACTCAGTGTGAGTTATAACAATAGGATAAAAGATTGTTAGGGAAACACTGAGAAAAAATTGCCATAAAATGGAAGAAAGAAGTCATAGCTTTATTTTGTTTATTTCCAAATTCTTGTTTTGGATCTCAATATAATAATTGCTTGACCAAGATATAATATCAAAATGATTGGCTAAGTACACTTTATTATTTGGGGCAATTTCAGACCTTTTGCCCATCTTATTTCATTATTGAAGTCCAGTAAAATATGCAGCTGAAGACCAAACCCGTGTTTGTAAACAAACCTCAGAAAAATAGCATATATATATACTTTAAGTTTCTTTTAATCATCCTAAACTTCATAGTCAAAATCAATTTATTTCTACACCTGAATATAAAAAAGAGAATGCCCAGAATCAATTGCTTTAACAAAGGAAAATGTATAAATTTACATGTTGATAATATGTACACCCATTTTAAAGGTATTTTAATCTACCCTGAAATGGACCAAAACTAAAACACTTGAAATAATTAGTGAACTGTGAAATAAAGGGACAGTAAAGAAAATTAATGATGTAATTAAAATTTGGTCATTTTTGGGGTTTATTTGTTTATTATTATTATTATTATTATTATTATTATTATTATTATTATTATTATTATTATTATTATTATAAAAAAAAATATTATTATTATTATTATTATTATTATTATTATTATTATTATTATTATTATTATTATTATTATTATTATTATTATTATTATTATTATTATTATTATTATTATTATTATTATTATTATTATTATTATTATTATTATTATTATTATTATTATTATTATTATTATTATTATTATTATTATTATTATTATTATTATTATTATTATTATTATTATTATTATTATAACATTTTAATATTTATTCTTTATAAAAGTATATACATTTGTGATATCTAAAACTAACTTAATTTTTTTGAATGTTTAAACTTATTAATAATAATGAAAGTCAATTTTTAATATATATATTTATTTATTTATTTATTTATTTTTGTGTCAGAAATTTTATATCTTAAATTGCATAAATATATTATTAAATGCCAAAGTAAAATAGCGATTGTAATAATGCACCTGGGTCTTTTTTTACATGGATTTATTTAACCCGATTTTGAAGTTGTTGTGATTCACGTTTCTCCAGAAGTTTTACCTTCGATAATGCGCTATTACTTTAAATAATAAATTTTGTGCACTTACGTCATATTGAAAGTAATAGCACATTATTGGAATTCGACTT